>WJQU01002495.1:0-78550 GCA_029228625.1 Pseudolycoriella hygida | reverse complement strand
AAAAATATTGCTCATAAATAAATAGGTAGAGTGAATTGTTTTATACTAACGTGGCGCCGCCCGAGTGTCAGCCGAACCTAGATGGCGTCGCAATATTTTCATACGAAAACAAACGAGCCAAGCACGATGATTCGTAACATATAGTTTTACGCATTTCAAAATTTAATTCAAGGCAAGTGTTATAGTCAAATATTCTTAGCTAAATATAAGATTTACTCTAAAAAAAAGAAGACAAAATATGGAGAGTATTTGTTTCCAAAATATTAATTGCATAATATATTACGACAATAAATAAAAACTTTAAACGTTCAACATAAATAAAATGGAGTGACGGACGATATCATACCTACCCAAACATTTACGATGTTCGACTCAATACAACAAAAATTCATCGTTGTAGGTCTCTAAGATAATACAATTTCAATCGTTAATAAATAAAATATTATTAGGACCATTACTTTGATTTTGAATCCATTTTTTCGATTGTTGAGGGTTACTTAATTTGGTTAAAGATTTGGTAAATAGTTCAACATTTGTGAACATAATGTTTTCGCTAATGATTCTTGATTTCTTTCCTCATTTAGTTACCAGCGCCAAAATAATATTAATTTCATTGCATAAACCAAACACATGATTTGCTTTTAACGGAATAATAATGTTTACCATCTTTCATAAGCGAAAAAAGTGTGAAAAGAACTTAACAAATATTAACACACCGAAATACGAAAAAGACTCGCACTCGGTCCAATCAACACATGACGAACTTCAATCATGTTTATTATAAATGTTTCGTAACAGAAATAAATAATAAAGACGAATAGGTTCTGAGTTTATGAAGTAATGGGTTGTGATGATCTCTCTTCGCTTCACTCTTCAAGACAATTTTCAACGATCTGTTTCAAAATAATTGCCTTTTTGCAGCAAATTCAAAGGTGAACTCTTTTGTTTTTAGACCCGTAGGAAGTTATCGGGGCTTATGCGTTTATTGTTGCGGTAGATTTTAATATTGTTGTAAAAAACGCTTGTCCCTCCGATCTCTTGACCGATTTTCACACACAATGCACAATTGTCAACTTTTGTTCTTTTTGTTTCGTTTGTATCGTTTAAGTACATGCATAACGCGAACTTCGTTGGTTCAGCTCTGGATCGTACGGATCTACGTAGCTTATTTTTACATGGTCTACAGTGGGTGTTAGAGCAAATTTGTTTTATTTTTGCTTCGCGACTAACTTTTTTTATGGTAACGAGATTTGCATAAAAGACAAATCGACGAACTCAAAAAAATATTTTTTTCTTTTTAGATTGAAAGGTATATTATCGTACTGGTTTTATATTGCAAGCTTTTTGTTTGTTGACGGATTACATGTACATGTACATATACCACGCAAATCGTTTTTACTTTTGTCTTCATTTTGTAAAAGAACCAGATTTCCTCACATTTAAGTTTACTCAACAACAAATTCTCTGAACATTTAAGTGTATTCGTTTCTAAAATCTTGAGATATTCAGACTTGAAGGTCCGTAATGTTTTCGTCTTGATTTCGAACGATTATAGGGCACTTCAGACTCATTAAAAGTGGTTCTCGCAATAGCATTAAACGCAGCTGAAAATGCAAAGGACCCATACAAAGAGAGTTTGACTTTCGGTTTGGACATTATTTCGTATTTTGTAGAAGAGTTTAGTCGAAATTTCATCTAGGTGAAGTGACCTCAAGTACAAGTCAATTTATGGCTTTTTGTACGAAGTACGAAGGTCCTATCCGTTTACTACAAACAATTTTAATGTAACATAGAGTAGATCGAGGTGGCAATTGGGTGGATGCATTTATTATCGTCTAAATTTAACGAATCAACAATAAAAAAATGTCCGTCCGTCTCCACTTTTTTTTCCAAACGGCTCAAGCGATCACCATTAACTTTATTTCCCTGAAAGAGACATGCCTCCCATGATTCAAGTTCGAAGATGAGCAAAATCGATCAAATATCGATCATGAGCAAATATCTCAGCAAGTATAGCACGGAAATTGCTCATGTTGGTGTCAAATGAAAGGATTTGATGTCAGAAAATTGTGAAATTTTTTTTTGTGGGAATCGGGTCAGGAGTTGGGGCACCGGGACCAATGGAATCGACGAAATTGAGTTTCTTGGCCATATACGAAAACAGTTTTTCGTGTTTATTTCTTAACTATGCAATATGGAGATTCACTGTATAGGGAAAGTTGTAGAGAATGAAATTTCAGGATACACGTGTTTCAGGGTTTTGGATAAAAATGCCACAATCCTGGGATATGACCACTTCTAGAATTGGGATGGATGATCCATATCTCTAGAACTATAAGAGGTAGAAAGTTGCTTCCAAAGGCAAAGTTGTAGAGAATAAAATTTTAGAGAACACGTTTCGTAAGGTTTTGGGTAGAATTGCCCCAATCCTTGGATATGACCACTTCTAGAATTGGGAGGGATGATCCATATCTCTAAAACTATAAGAGGTACAAAGTTGCTTCCAAAGGCAAAGCTGTAGAGCATAACATTTTAGCGAAGACGTGTCTGAGGGCTTTGGGTAAAAATGCCACAATCCTGGGATATGACCACTTCTGGAATTGGGAGGGATGACCGATATCTCGTAGAACTATAAGAGGTAGAATCGTCTGGCCCTTGAAGACAGAGGTGTAAATTCAGTCGTCGTGAGGTGGATATGCAGCATGGTCAGTAACAGAGCTGTAGAGGCCAACATATGTGGTCACAAGGTAAGTCTATGGGCTGCGAAAGGGTGCCCTCAAGGAGGGATACTCTCACCGCTACTATGGTGTATAGTGGTGGATTCTCTAATTACAGAGTTAAATGACAAAGGGATCTTCGCTCAAGGGTATTCAGATGACCTAACGATACTAATCAGAGGGAAGTTTGAAAGTACGCTTGGGGATCGCATCAGGTTCGCTATCAGAGTGGTAGAGAACTGGTGTCGAAAAATGGGTCTCAGAGTTAATCCAGATAAAACTGACATAATTCTCTTTAGCAGGAGACGCACGGGTCAGGAATTGGTTGGAAAATTTAGGCTGTTTGGCAAAGATGTCGAGCCTGGAAGCCAAGTGAAATACTTGGGTGTCATACTGGACAGTAAATTGAACTGGACAGAGCACGTAACAAACAGAGCGAGGAAAGCTCTGACGGCCTTTTGGATATGTAGGAACGCTTTCGGTAAGAATTGGGGCCTACCATCAAAGGCAATACTGTGGATTTATGAAGCAGTAGTGAGGCCTATGATCTGCCATGGTAGTGTTGTGTGGTGGCCTAGGCTGGAAAAGGAGTGCGCCAAGAAGGAGATGAGCGAGGTTCAGAGGCTGGTATGTATATGTATTACTGGAGCTATGAAGACGACAGCGACGGCAGCTATAGAAGCGCTGTTAGCTATACCACCGATCCATACGATTGTCAAGGCCAGAGCATTTGCGGCAGTAGATAGACTACGGCTCAACGATCTGTGGATGAGGAACTTCTCTCTAGGACATGGAAACATAGGGAATGCAATAGCTGACCCTATTTTTCACATGCCCAGAGACCGCATATATGCGGAGATCAACTTTGAGAGGCGCTATGAGGCTATCATACCGAATAGACAAGAATGGCTAAACAATTGGCCAGATTGCATACCCGTAGATGGACTCATAAGCTTCACAGACGGTTCGAAAAACTCTGAAGGAACGGGGGCTGGGATTTTCACTCTGGAACCCAGAACGGAAGAGAGTATTTACCTAGGAAAATACTCCAGTGTTTTTCAGGCAGAGACGTTTGCAGCGATGAAAGGACTACGGTGCTCTTTAAGATCAGAAATGGAAAACGAAAGAATCACTGTAATTTCTGATAGTGAAGCTGTTATCAAGGCGATAATGTCGCCCGTTACAACATCCAAAATAATAAAAGAGTTCAAGGAGACCCTGAACGAACTGGGTCTGAGAAATCAGGTTAAGGTCGCTTGGGTGCCTGGACACTCTGGGATAGATGGAAGTGAGAGGGCAGATGAGCTTGCGAAGCTGGGCTCTAAATCTGCTAGCCACGGACCGGAACCGTTCATTCCCATACCACAGTCACTGTGAAGGATTGGACATGATCAGAGGCTAACAGGCATTGGCAAACTTATAAGGGAGGTTTACACACAAAAGGGTTCTTCCCAGTGGCCGATCGTGGTTGGGCGAAGGAACTGTTGCACATGGACCGGGATCGAATAAGGAGAGTTGTGGGAGCGATCACCGGTCACTGTGGTTTAAACAGTCACTTAGCCAAAATGGGCATCGTCAATGATCCCAATTGCACCTGTGGCCTGGGTAGAGAAACAGGACACCACATTATTTGTGAATGTCCGAAATTTTCTCTACTGAGACATAGGATTCTGGGTGGTCATGCGATCAGATCGCTCGATGTGCCGAAGCTAGGGCCAATTGTCTTAGACAAGTTCCTAGTGAGCACGGGTAGGTTCTAAGGATTTACATGATGAACGGGAGATGGAACAAAGGATCGATAGATCTGTGTTTCGCGGCCAAAAGCCATCCCAACCTGATAAATCTTTAAAAATAAGAGGTAGAAGGCTGCTTCCAAAGGCAAAGTTGTATAGAACAAAATTTTAGGGAACACGTGTTTTAGGGTTTTAGAGGAAAATGGACCAATCCTTGGATATAACCATTTCTAGATTTAAATGGTCTGAGATGTACTTCGGTAGGGCCTTTGACATTACCTTGGGTAATTTCTATGGATCTTTGAAATTCTTATAGTGATAAAAGAACATAAAACGTTGGATTGTTTGCTTATTACTACGTTCGAGTCTTTTTGCAAGATTTATTCTATTTGCCACATCTATTCTGTTTGTCACATCTATTCTGATACGTACGGGTCTTTGGTTATGTTCTTTACTAGATTATCCAAAGAGGTGAAGGGCTTCACTACAGAATGTACGGATATTGAGGTTAAATGGGATTTAAAGTTGAAAAACTAATTTTATTGAGCTATTCAGTGCACCAATGTGAAATTCAAGAGGAAAGGATTGCATATTGCACAAAATATTTTTTTCAATACAACCAACGCCTGTAGATTTCAGCAAACACATAACAAATGACACTTTGGTAAGTAGTTCGGCCCTGCTAAATGCCTTTTCGTTTTGTTGCTAAATAATAACATCACGAAATTTATGAATGCTAAAAATTTATTCAGCTCGAATTATAATGTAAATCATAAAACTTGATTGCTTAAACTTTTTTCCTCTTGTGTGGTTTTATTCGTCAAATTTAATTACAATTTTTTCCATGGTGTAAATAAACCAAAATCTACGTTAGTCCCGTACGATTTCGAAGCAAAATTCTAGAGTAATATCAGTAATATATACATTTTAAAATCATCGTTATAATGTCATCTATCTTCGACTCTTGTCATGGAATCAGTTGATTTTCAAAACGAAGGAATAACATTTGTTATAAAAGATAACACGAATTAATTATTTTGTCCGTAAAATACTTGAATGATGAAACGTAAAAAAAAAAAATTGATTTTGCGTTTTTCATTGATCGAACTGCTAAAACGTAAAGAATAAAATAAGAAAATAAACCGAAAGGTGAATCCAATTTTAGTAATCATTAATTTGAGAAATCCATTTCAAAATTCATTGTAATTGTTGTATGTAGAGTAGATACTATTACGAAACGTATTCATCACAAAAAAAAATATTATGATTTGTGTGTGAATTCGCTCCTTTAAACCCTTTAAACTCTCGAATTCAAAAACTGCACTCGTCTATATGAAAAGTTTTACTATAAAAAATACTCCGCTGTCTAATGTAATCGTCATAGCATTTTGTGGACCACTCATGAACCTTTTGGTCGCGTCGGTCGTTCTGTGGTTCTCAAATACATAATTTTACTACTCATCATGGTACAAGGTTTGATCGTCGCGCTCTAGCTATTAAATCCGATTTTTTTATGTTTCCGTGACTTCAATTTTGCTTTTAGGCAACTCGTTAAGGATCTAGTCACGGAAGCGAAGGACCAGGAGGAGAAGAAGTTGGGGGAGGAATTGGAAAAGGCGTAAAGGTACGAAATTTTGGTAGATGAATTAAAAAACGTTATTTAAAAAGACGAAATTCAAAAACCATACACATGTACATAGGAGGTAAATTTGTACAGTAAGTGACACCCGTTGAATGCAGACGTAAAATAGCGAAGGACATTAGACGCGGTGGCGTGAAGGAGGGATGTAGTAGCATTTTAGATAAGGATGACGGGTTAATTACAGATAAGGGTGAAGACTTGAAGACTTGGTGGGATTACTTTCTGTATTTACATCTGTCGATCAGATAGGGAGGCAGGCCCTAGTTCGGAGGCGACGGAAGAAATTACATTCGATGAGGTTTCCCGAAAGGTCGGCTGGTTGAGGGCCGAGTATTTTCAATTTGGCCATGAAGTCTTCTATAGTACCCGCTGACTGGAAGTTCGGCGTTAATGCTGCGATTTATAAGTAAGGCAACCGTAAGGTTTGCAGTAACTACAGGGGGATATCGCTCTTGATCGTGGTGTGTAAGATGTACGCGAGTGTACTTGTTGGCCCGGTTAGGAACATTGTGGAAGGTGTACTGGATGAGATTCAGGGTGGTTTTAGGCCTATGAGGGGGTGTCAGTATCAGATTTTCTGCCTCAGACAGACTATCGAAAAACTTTATGAAAAGAACAGAAACCTATACTTATGCTTCATAGACTTGGAGAAGGCGCTCGACCGGGTACCAAGGCAGAAGCTTTTCGGGGCAAGGGCTAGTCGTCTGCGCTGGTTCGGGCACATTCAAAGGATGGGTAATAACAGGCTACCGAAAAGGATCTTGAATGCACAGGTCCCGGGTGTTAGGTCAAGGGGTAGACCAAGGAGAGGGTTTAGAGATTCTATTAAATCAGATTTAGGAGTTAGAGGACTTTCTCTGGGCAACAAACCATCACCTTGGCGGGCGATAGAAGGGCATGGAGGATGATAGTTCGCCATTCCGGGGTTGCGGCATTAAGACCTCACACCGAAAGGTACAATGGTCTATAAAGTTTGATGATTCAATTTTAAATCTTTGTTTGAAAGCAAATTATTTTTCGAAGATTTTTTTTCGATTGTTTTCGCAGTGGTCCCAGCTGATACGTTTTCGTAAAAAAATATATGTTTTGTTTAGTTGGACGTTTTTGCTCGTATTTCCTACTTTAAGTAGATTTGCAATTGTGTCCACAAATTGAGAACAATTTCCAAATTTTATCCAACTGCACTCACGATTTATTTCTTAAATTTTTCTAAAAATTGTATGTGCAAGCGAAAAATTAGAGAATGTCATAAAGCGACAGACATTGTTATGCACTCATATGCAATCGGAACAATTACATTACTACAATAAGATTCAAATCATAATTTCAGTCTTACAGTGTCAACATCTCAAAATTAGTCAGATATCATTCTATATCCTCTTTACTAGACTGGCTGTGCACTTTAACACAACAACTTGTAAACATTTAGAGTCAATGGCGTCGAACTAAAATACGCTCGCTAATGTACACAGTCAACACGTGAATCATACTAGAAAAGCATACGACAATTCCAGTTAACTCATTTCGATACAAAATGGGTAATTTAGAGATTTAATCACCGTATAAATATGTTCAGAAGCATTACTTTAGTTGCTCAATAAATTGTAAAGCTCACGACTAACTCAAAGATCATTCTAATTCGATATGGAAAACCTCTATTTATAATAAAAGCTCGTATACTATACGAAATTTGAAATCGTTTTTGTTATTTTATTTATTTGAAATCCGATTTTTTCAAGTTCTTTTATTTATCATGTCATTTTACAGTGTTAGATACAATTACATCGTCTCATATTATTGTTATTGCTTGTCATGCAGTTTATAAATTTTGAACGTGCAGACATTTTTCTTGCAAAGCCGACAATAAATTCAACATAAAGATTACACGTTTATGATTTTGCTGGTCGTTTTCAAGAATTCATTTACAATTGATCAACTGCAGCTAAATCGAATCTTTATGTTAAATTCCATTGTAGCAATTAAAGAGTGGACGACATAATTTTATTACATTATACCAATATGGTAAAAATGTTCTCACGTAAAATCGACAGTATTTTGAACGAAACTTGCTGGTAAAACAAATTGGTGGGGTAAACCAGCACTCTACTAAGCCCTACTAGTTTCCGCCCTAGTACATCATAGATGGCACTAGGTTTGTGTGCAATTTACCACTGACACAGTAAAAACGTCGGTAACGAAAGGTTCTCTAAGAGAATCCATGTGAGGAAAAACTCACAAAAAATTGCGGAACTAGTAAATAAAATGAGCTAGCCTCAGACGGGCTGTAACGGCGGATTTTTATTATTATGAGGACTATTGTATCACAGGATCCATTCAGCCGACGGTCGTCTTTGCCGGTTACCGGTGTTATCAAATATTGCTCCACCTGCACTGAGAAGAGAGAGAGAGCACCACAGAAAATGTATGAACCGCAACAGCAACGCTTAGCCATTGCCGATTGTCCACGATTTTATGAACCCTCCACCACATCGACTAATCTCCAGGCACACCTTATATGAAACGATACTATCATTCGTGTCGAAAATTACTCAATTACTGAAACTGTGCCTGGTTTTTCACTGTCTCGAAAACTGTGGAAGACAATGAATCGGTTGAGAACCGGATTCGGCTGCTGTGGCGAAAAATTGTTTCAGTGGAAATTCACTAACTCTCCACTATGCTACTACGACCAATCATCGGTCAAGTCACCTTATAAACCTGCAACATGGAAGAAAACAATGCCAATTGGAATATTCAATAAACCGATATAGTTAGGAACATTTCCGTGGAGAAATTACTTAGTTTTGTTGACCTAAATTAAATAAATGGGGTTAGGACGGAATGTCCAAAAAAAAAATGTCCCTAACCAAAATATCCCCTTGGACAAAATATTGCTCAAAACAGTAGATGAGATACTCTCATAGCTTCTTATTTCACGGATACAAATGTTTTGTGGTGAAAGAAAATCGCATTTCACTTATTATGTTTACCAAATAATTTGTAATTAAAAAAGTCTTAGAAAGAGAACGTACGATTTTGTTTATTTTATTTAATTTTCGTTATACTCGAAATTATTTTGGAACCAATTTTACCATAAATATATTATTGCTTCGGGACTGACATAGCACCGAACGGAGCGAGAGTTAGATCCGTGAAATAAACTCAACTCTTCAACGCGCGAAGCCCAGATGCCTCCATTTTAACCGGATGATCTTAATTCTGCTGAGCGATTATACTAGAAGATGTTTAACTGAGTTACAGATATTAAGAAAATGCAATATTGCTAAAATGCAATAACAAACGTTTGTTGTACGAATTTTGTTTTTGAAGTGACAATCTTTTGTTTTTAACGTTAATTGCATTTAAATTGTCAATCAAAATATTTGTTTTAAAATACAATTTAATATGACAGTTCATGTTACGTACTGGAAGTGCGCAAAGATGATTTTTTTAATCTTTGATCGCCTGATGGCGAGACAAGTATAAGTTTACATATTTTCATTTTTTTTGTGAATAATTTCAAACCTGTTCTCAATTATGTTCATATGTTGTATTGAGATTAATAAGAAAAATATTTTTTATGCATTTATTAACGCATTAACTCCTTCTGTTTAGACCCGTACGTCGTAACGAGTTTTATAAAAAATGTTCAAAATACCAATGTTCTTCACATAAAAAGAAATTTTCACTCAGAAACACCAAGTCGCATCCCTGCACATATATTTTTGGAATCGTGAAACTTCAACGATATTTCGAGTACCAATTATTGTTTCACTTTAAGTTCTTTTTCACATTTTCGCTTAAGCTATTTTTTAAAAAATTAAGTTAAACTTTAAGTATTTTTATGTTTTGAAATATTTGTATGTGGGATTTTCAGAATAAGTATCATGCGTTTGTTTATAATTTCGCTAATTTTTATAAGATGAAAGCATCCAGCCGGAAGCCCTTTCTAAAAGTTCACTGTGCGGCGGCAACTGATTAAACCATATCAAGCCCCTGTGGAAGAACGAGTTCCTTTCGCCACGCCACTGCTCTTCCGCACTGTTACATTAAGGTCTTTCGTAGACCTCGTCCCGTTTTCATGTACATCTGCATTAAATTCACTATCTCCATAAGATATTGAGGCAGCAGAACGCGTTTTAATTTGAAGATGAATGTTAGTGTCGCAGCGTACACTCTTTGCTTGAAACTTAACCAGTCCAATGCTTCCAACATGAACGATACAAGAGTGAGTTTACCGCACATCACTTACGAAGTACAATTTTATTGTTACGTGTGTAGATCGAGATGGGAGTTGGAGTGATACCTTTACTATCGCGCAGAGATGACGAATTTTAAGTTTCTTAAGTTCTAAAAGAACAAAAAACATTGGATTGTTTGCTTATTTTTATTTAGATAGATCGTCGTGTCTTCCTTGTTTGCCATTCGCAGCCAGCTTTCAGCTTGCACATTTTACATTGAAAATGTATCGACACCTGTTTATTGTGACTAAGTTGTTTAGATAATTTCATAATACGATGCGCATAAAATATATTTGAAGCAACTTTCTGAAAGAAATAAATTTTACATTAAGAAATTGACAAATTTTCTATTAATTACTCGTATGCTTTGCGGACGAGTACGATTTCCTTTCAAATCTACATGTCCGTTGCAAGGGATGAAGAAGAATGTAATGAAATTTGGTTAATTATTGATAACACCGTCCCTTAATTGTATTGGAAATTGCCCAAAAGGTAATATTGAAAACCCATTCCGAAAACACCGTACAAAAAACCCATCAAACTCCTTAATAAATTTAAAGACCTGGGACCTGTCCTAACAGGCCAAAAGCATACTACCATGGACAAAATGTTCCTCTCAATTTCCTCACAACGCAGCATAAAAATATTCATAAAAAAACCAACTGTCGTGTATATCGAGGCGTAGGAAATCGTGTGTTTTAAGTGCAAAAGAATTTTCTTAATTCTCAAAGGATTTTTTTGGTTTCAGGGCAAAGATGCTGTGATTTTTCAAATATTTTATGAAAAACTTAAGATGCAATCGATTACTGTCATCGTCTTGGGGACTAAATATTGATGGAAATTAATTTATTTTTGAAATGTCTTTTTAGTTGTTGTAGAGAAAGCAGAAACGCTTGTAATGACACATCACACGATAAATTACTCGCAAAAAATTCGGAAGAGCCGAGCCCCTTCCACCACACCTTTCAAAATCGGCTGAAAATTTTGTCATTTTTCACAAAAAAAAAATTTTTTTTGATCGAAATTTAACTTAAAGGTTTTATTTTCCAGCCGCCGCGCCGCGCCGTCTTGAAGATCGTATCAGAAGGAAAACAAAATCAAATTTGCATATTTAAAACACTTGCAATTTTTAAAAAGTTTTGAAAACAAAGTTGTATGGCAACATTAATCAATCCTTTGCTCGTTTTGATAAGAGTTAAAACGAACTGGGCGCGGAACACGACAAATTTTCAATAAAAATGACAAGGGTGAACAGTCAGCAAAAACAACTCCTTTTAAAATTTGTCTATTTATTTTTTAAAAAAATTACCCGACCGGTTTCAATAGCTGCTGCTATCATCATCAGTGGTTCTGTTCTGACTAAACTTTTTTAACATACAAAATCTTATCAACGTTATCATTATACAAAAACAAACAAACAGCATTACCATCAGACTCTCTACAACAACACAAATCTAAGCTTTTTTTTTTTTTTTTTTCTCTCATAGTTTGTACATTTACTCACAATCATAAAAAATTTCTTCATATTCACTCGAAATGGGCGTGTCATCATCGTCAATTTTAATAACTCTCTCGTCTATGGTTTTCTTTGTTGTAAATAATTTAAGGAGAACAGATTTTACGTTCCCTTCGTCTGCGTTTAACAAGTTCATGTGTGAGTTCTTTTTTATGTGTATCGCTTCATAGAACTCAAGATTCCATAGGCGTCTCACTTGCTGTATCAATTTCATGGAGTCAATATTAACACTATGTTTCGTGACGGATACATGTTTTCCGACACTCGTTTTGTTCTTCCAATGCGCTGATCTTTCATGTTCATAATATCTGATGAATAGTTTCCTCATCGTCATACCAAAATAGTACCTACCACAGGTGGCGCACTGAATTCGGTATATACCTGATTTGTGGAGGTCAGGTGGGACATCTTTTATCGACCCAAACGCGCTTCTTAAGGATGAGTCGTTACGATGAACGATTTCTATATTATACTCCATGGCAACAATTTTGTCCACGGGACTGTTGCTGCCTCTGCATTTCCTACGGTTTCCGAAATTGACATCCGGTCATTTGCTCACTTGATTCAAGCTGATCTTTTACAATTCCACTTTGAGTTTCAGTAGGCTTTATATCGAATTCGTACGAGTCTGACGTAGCCCTCTGATTTTTTCGTCTTCGTCATTATTTTTTATCAATTCAATTTATTTTTTTCTTGTATTAAGTTCTTCAATGACCTTAATGTACTGCACGTTTATAATCAAATTTCGGCGAGGTAATTAAAAATAATAATCATAACGATGGAAAAACATTGATTTACCGACTTTCTTTAAACACTGTATGTGTAAAAAATTGAATTAGCAATTGCATGCAAGCAGGAAAAAAATTCGATAACATAAATTTTATATTTATTCGTCATTCCTAAGACGTCCATTTTATGTATTTTCGTGTGTTTTTTTTTTTTTTTCTTTTTTAAATATTTGTTCACAAGTTATTTTATTGGTTTTTCTTTTCGGCGAAGTTAAAACTGTAAATTATGATTACGTTTAAAAGTAAGAGATCTTGATTTTAATTGTTGATTGGTATTAATGAAGACGTACTTGTAAAATAATGTTCATTAATTTATGCGTAATCACAAGATGTGTGCGGCCACCGCGCCGATTTTGAATATCTGATGTCTTTGGAGATCTAAAAATTCGACTCTTGTAAAAAGAGTGGACATTTGCACATTTGGAAACGAAGATAAGAAATAGTAGTTTCTGTTATGTTTGACCATTTACACTAAAAACGAGCATTATACGTATCTGATTCACTTAGTCTTTGCAATTTCTGGTCCTTCGTATTTCCTTAAGGTCCTATACATATTGAGCGAATAATAGCGTGCAATATTACCTTTAGTCTTATAGTAGAGTTCTTTAGTTATACTCTTTTGTTCGTTTATTTGGTACTAATGAGTGCGCTTTTACGATTCATTTTGAACAATTCGATGTTTTAGTTATATTTCATTCCATGAACATACTGTTTTGTATCACTTATTCGCTTTAATCTGTGCGACCGACTCACATTTCTGATTGTTACTTAATTAAGATTTTGAAATAAGAAATTTTTGAAGATTGTGATTTAAATAAAAAACATGAACTTGATTTGAAATTGTTTAAAATGACAATTACAGGGATGGGGCATCCTGTATAAATGTGACGCGACGTCGGAACGGATTCATAGATAGCTTCAGAGGTTCTTCAGAAATGCTAAAGATCCATTGAATTGTTGAAATGCTTTGATGTGCGCTTGTTAATCTTGCATTGCTAGATTTGGTCTTTTGGTTCCTAGGGCCATGTCTATGATTGTTTGAGTGTACGGCTCCGAAATACTTCCTGATTATACTTCGGTGTTCTGAAGGTAGGACCATGACCGTGAAAGGAACATTACTTCCAACCCGTGTCAAAGCATCCGCCTTCTCATTCTCTTTCACATTAATGTGACTAAGCGTAATTTAAGTGTTTCTTAAACGTTCGTGAACATTAATTCTATTTGCTTTGATTGTTCGCAAATTGCCGTCGAACTTTCCTGTCGAATGGAAATTTGAAGGATCGGGAGATCAATTGATAAGCTACAATAACGTATATAACACATGAAACGTAAACTCCATTTTACAAGAAATTTCTATTTTCTTTTTAAATATTCACTCGAGCAAAAGTTCCACTTTAATGAACGCTCCTACTTAAAACCAGCACATTACCTTGATAGATTAAGTACAACATTAATTACATATCTTGATATCAATATTAGAATATGAATATCTAAAGCCAACGCAGTACATTAAGTTGTACAACATAAAGTAACGCTAAGTCATAGAAAATGAATACTTCATGTTGATGTGGTTACAAACCTAAGGAAAAGCGCAAAACATGTAAACACCTTATCTACCATATAATCGATAAAACAAGTCGTTTCAAAAGTTACATAGACTTTCAAACATCATTTAACCATTTAACAATTAATAACAAAATTACATTTCTACAAAAAATCATTCACTGACTTGGACCGCTGATCCGAATAAATTAAAATGTTTGAAATGTTTGGATCAACAATTTTGTATTCAAACATCCGGATGGCTGAAAAAAACGTAGATGATGTGAGCGATGTTTGTTAATGTTAATTACAACAATTACTTCGACTGCTTTGTATACAACGTTTTTTATTTGCTTGAAGGCACGACAATCAATGACACTAAAGAGCCTTTAATAGTCAGCACTAGAGTTCAATATGCTGTTTTATTTCAATCATCTGCTTGATTGAGTTGAATGAGGAACGCATAATAAAAGCTTATACTCTCCTTACTTTGGAAATTCTTTCTTTGATAGAGAGCAATTTTACAAAAATTTAATTAAGGAATTGTTATGTTTGACACATGTAAACAGACGCCCGCCCCTGGCATTCATTATAAGAGGGGAAAAGTGCATAGTGTTTCCCGGGTAGTAAAATATCTCGCTTTTCATTTAAAAGCCGTAGTGTTAGTGTTAGTAAATGTCGGACGGACACTATTAGTTAACGTTGCGCCAATATTAGACTTACCGTTTCTTTTCTCTAAAAATTTTTCCGCTAATGGATTCAGAAACCGATGCTCTGTTAAATAACGCTGCCCTCAACCCACCCGAGCCATAACAGTAAAGTACACATTGTTTTTTGAAATGTAAATTAAAATAAATGTCAAACATGTTATTGAAACATTTTGTAACCAAAAATAAATAAACAAAAACAACTTAGTTTTTTTAATAACTTTTAACGATTAATGGTATGTAAGAGCGGACATAAAATAAAAAATAAAATACAAGTTCTAAAGCTCATGCAATAGTAAATATCCATAAATGCACGTACGGGTTAGAGGAACGCATACAAACATTTAAAAAAAAATTCTCGTTCCTTTGTTTGTAAACATTAAAAAGGAACATGAAAAAATAAACACAAAAGCCACACTATATATGAAACATCACATTTAGTTTTCGCGATTATTTTTATGGACTGTTAAAGCCAATAAAACGCCAATAACGAATTAAGACACATTTCTGAAGTCAAAGGAATCGATTGTTTTAGAATTTTCTTACAAGAGCTCAAAGGATGGAACAAGTTCAAGATCCAAGCGCTAATTTATCTCTATTTATATATATCTAGTTCAACCGGATTCTAAATTTTTCTAAATTTCTATCTTTCGTAACCAAAATAAATTTTTATAAAACACAATTTTCTGGCATTTGCAGTAGAAACTTTCGGAACTTTCAGTGATGATACAAAACTATTTGTTAAAAAACTCGGACCAATTTTAAATTCAAAATCTGGAAATGCTTACGCTAAAACTTTTTTCATGAATAAAATTAGTCTGGCTATACAAAAAGGGAATGTAGCAGGAATTCTCGGAACAATTCCAGTAACTGCAAGTTGCAGTAAAGATGCAAGAAATTTTTTATCTAACAGATTAAAATGATTCTAACCTTATCACCAATTGTAAAATCTTTTTCTTTAAAT
This sequence comes from Pseudolycoriella hygida, assembly GCA_029228625.1. Classification (NCBI taxonomy): domain Eukaryota; kingdom Metazoa; phylum Arthropoda; class Insecta; order Diptera; family Sciaridae; genus Pseudolycoriella; species Pseudolycoriella hygida. The sequence continues at coordinate 62,700 of WJQU01002495.1, read as the reverse complement.
AAATATGTTTATAAAAATAAATCTACATGGTACTAGATCTTGACCCTCTTCCCCGCGGTAGCGATGCGCCCGTGACGCAGGTCCCCATACGAACAAAAAATTCATTAATTTTTTATTTCGCAGACTTCGGAACCATATATACAGCTAAGTTTTGACTTTTTTCCGTTGCGTCGTACCCCCCTGAGACCTATTTTTTCGGATTCTACGTAAAATTTTGATTGAAATCGACATTCTACTCATTAACATCGGTCCAGTGACCATTTTACATACAAAATCTGGTATTTCATAGAAGCCAAAGTTAATGGAAACATCCTACGTTAGTTAGTGGGTGGGTTAGTTAATTAGTTCCAGAGCCATTTGTATGAAAACCGACTTTTTTGCTCGTGCTCGAAAACGGCTCGATAAATTTTCTTGAAATTTTGCAAGGACCTTCGGGTGGGCATTCTACGCCATATGAGATTTCAAAAAAGGGGGGGTAGCGGCCTCGTTTGGGTGCCAGGGCTCTTAGAAGGCGCCATATAAAGCCCTACTCAATTTTCACTACAACATAGAAAAAAACATTTTTTGGGCTAGGGTCCACCTTAGTACCGACCTAGGGCCCTACGTAGAGGCCTCGGACACACAATTCCATAGCCAGAAATGTTTCCCTCAATTTTCTCTGCAACATAGCAAAAAAAAATTTCTTTTGTTAAGGCCGACCTTAGGACCGACATTGCCCACTTGAGCCCTAAGCACAGGCAGAAGTTTCTTTTACAAACTGTCGGTCATGCCTAGATCTTTCGAACAAAAAAAAATTTTAAAATCGTAAAAAATTTACTCGAGTTATGTACAAAAAACACATAGAGCCTTAGCAGAGAATCGTTTTTAGTGCCCCAGCTAAGTCCAAGTACTCAAATTAAAAAAAAATACTTCTATAAATTGTCGGCTATGTTCAGGTCTTTCAAACAAACAAAATTTATGAAAATCGGAAAAGATTTGCCCGAGGTATGGACAAAAAACACATAAAGCCCTAGCAGAGACTCGATTTTAGTGCCCTAGCTAAGTCCAAGGACTCAAATTCAAAAAAGTTTCTTCCATAAATTGTCGGCTACGCGCAGGTCTTTCAAACAAAAAAAAAATTGAAAATCAGAAACGATTTACTCGAGTTATATACAAAAGACCAAAAATCACTTAAACGACACTAGGTCTGTGGCCCGTGGGCCGACAGTGCCCAGATTCAATCTTATAAAAGATATTTTGACTACCTTTCAGGAAAAAAAAGGTTTTTGAAAATCGGTTTTACTCGAGTTATCGTGTTGACAGACGGACGGACGGACATTTTTTTTTATTGTTGATTCGTCATCTAAGGACCATGATCGGAGCTGCCCCCCTACTCCCGGGTCGAAATTCGACTGGTTACAAACGTCGTGGTAAACGCATAAGACCCCTTTTCGAAGAACTTCGTTCTTCGTATGGGTCTAATGAGATAGAAAAATTTTTTCACGTAGGAAATTGTTTTGCATGAGAAACTTACTCGCCAAACCAATTCTTTTTAAATTTGTACACTTTTCATTCTCTTTTCTTTCATAATGGTAATATTACTTGAATTTATCATTCCTTTATTAAATGGTGAGTGCCATATTATCATATTAGTAGTAAGATAAATGCAATTCTGAGCACTGGGCAACTCCAGCTTGGACAAAATCAAAAACAAAAATGATTGTTGTTCTTCGACTCCACAGGATCACTCAGAGTTTTCTAAAAGAATCCTACTTTCTCCAAGTGTTGGTTAGATCCGGACTTTACTTTTGTTCGTGGGGGGCGAACACAGAAACTTTTTTCGTCCTTTCCCATACTACGAAGCAGGTACAAATCCATAACATGCAGAGGCGGATCATGTTTTCCCTGGGCACACTTGGATGTAGCACCCTTGAAGTCGGCGCGTCTGGTTAGATCACAATGATAACAATATTTACGAGAATAGTGGAAGAAAATATTTTTGAACATCCTTCCAAATAGTTCCAAACTTCAAAAATATTGAAAAGTGTACGATGTTAGATTATTTTACTTGCTACCTTTATACACAGTTTTACTTACTTTGTTTTTGTGTGTTACAAACAAAAACAAAGAATCACTAAAAATCAATTGAAAACAAAATAATATCGAAGAAACGTGATCGTCTTTTTTATTTAAATTATATGCGGGTATCGTGCAAAAGATTAAATGTTTCTTATAACAACTGTGCAAGTTCATTGGCCTGTTTTGAATTGTTATAGTTCTTACAGCCAGTCCTGGTGGAGTTTGCAAAGATTTTATTTAAAATTTCCACAATTGAATCTCTTATTTGAAATCATAAAATCTTTAAGATCATATTCACAGTGATTATGCGAAGGTGTTATCTTTATGCATACATTAACTTTTATTTTGAAAAAAAAAAAAAAATCGCGTGCCTCGATTGTATTTCATTTTGAAAAACCATGAAATCATAAAAATGTTATTTAAAATAAATAAATTCACGATTAAGTCAATTTTTATAGGGTCATACCACGCAGACCGAAAAATTAAGCAATACCAATGTTGTGATTTCAATTTGAAGATCATGGAGGATAATATGAAGCGCATGTAGTTTTCTCTTCCATCATAAAAATAAATCACATTTTATGGTCTTCGGCAAGCCTCAAATGTTATTATGAGCTTTTGACCGTTATGCTGATATTTGCGAATTCAGTTTTGACTTCGTAACCGTCCAACAGCTACAGTTGACTTTATGTTGAACGTTATAAGTGTGCAGAATGCAAAATGTAACCCCTACGAAGCATTTTCGACTTTAAAAAGACTCAAAACTTATTTACTTGATTTACGTGGAAATATTATACCAAAAATGTTGAAGATTTAGCTTTATTATAGATTCATTAAAGAGTATCATCGTAAGTTTATATTGACTGCAACTGCAAATGATATTTTTCGTTGTCATCATTTAAGCCATCAGGATTTTAAGGCCACATTTGTACAAAGTGTTAGTGGTCTGAAGCACATACCACGGAAGACACCTTTCCGTTCCTAGATATGGCAAAACACATAGCGTATGCAGAAGGTAAACAGAAGAAAAAATTCCGACCTCCGAAATCGTTAAACGAACGATGACTTTCTACGGGTATGAAACTATCAAATAAAATTTGCCACTTTGAAGAGGCACTTTATTGTTTTTTTCTCGTGCGCAGATACGCTAATTCTAGTGTATGATTAATCCACTCATTACTCCATTCATTTAGCCTCTTGCGCCTCCACACTTTTATTATTTTATATATTTTTATTATAGAAAACATTAACCCATCATTCCATACCACGAACAAAAAAAATTCTAAACGTAAACTTCCGGAGGTTGTAAAGATTTAACATTTTGTTTTTGTGAATTTGATTTCTCTCTCTTGAAGAGGATAGGACTTTTGCCCTTGCTGTTGCCCTTTCTATTGGTTTGCTTCGTATCGCTTTCTCAGGAAACTGCGGGAAAGGGCCTTTCCATACGGATGATATTTAATGTTCAGGTATCGAATTTAAAAATTGAAGTTTTCATTAATTGCTTCTAAATTCTACAGTTATTTTTTCTCAGCACAAAAGCTATCCCTTTTTAAGGAATTCAAGGACGTTTACAATCTAACGAGTTGTCCCATAAAACCAATAGCTCTTGAAGTTCTCACAATATGTGATGTGATTGAAAGCAGTCGATCCCGTGACGATCATCACGGGATCGACTGTTTTAAATCATATCAATTATCGTAATTTTCTTCCAAGAACTATTGATTTTATGGGACAACTCGTTAGATTGCATCGTAATCTCAATATTAATTTTTATTTATACGCTAAAAATGCGACAATTTTCTTCTAAGACTCAATTTAACATTGAAGACTTTTTACCGACGCCCTCAAAAAGCACTTTTGAAGGCGCCTTCAACGACTAGTCGTCGACTGTTTTAAGACGGTTTGAAGGCAGTTTAGAGACGTTTTTGTAGACGGTTTTGAGAGATGCTTTTTGGTAAGTTTCAGCGCTTAATATAGACATCATATCGAAGGAAAGAAGATTTTAAAATATTAATTATGATTTTCGTCCGATATCGTATGAATCATTAGAATAGTCGAAGTTCGCAAAAATCTGAAATCAACAACCATTTATTTTTGTTATTGGCACTTTTCTCCTTATTTTTTTATATTCGATTTCTGTCCAAATCTGCTGTACCACAGTGGCGTTTCCGCTAGCAATAATTTTTACAAAACTTTAAGTTTCTTTTGAACAATTTAATTTGTAGGCCATTTGAGAATCGTTCGAAAGTATACTGTAAACGTCCTTGAATTCCTTAAAAAGGGATAGCTGTTGCGCTGAGAAAAACTTCAATTTTTAAATTCGATACCTGAAAATTAAATATCATCCATATGGAAAGGCCCTTTCCCGCAGTCTCCAGTTTATTGACAATTGAAATAAGTTGCTACATTTATAGCCGTTAGGTAATCATCAAAATGTGGAATCCAGACTCTAAAGGAAAACACGTAAATATTGTTGAATTATTACCACTAACGTTGACCTAGCCTTAAGCTGCTGGGTCCGTTGTTTTATATTTGTACCTCATGATGCATTTTCAAATGAAATTAAAAATCGTTAACACACCTAGCTTTTGAGTGCGTAATAACCAACCCAAAACCATCAAGTACTTACTTAAAACAATATTTACGAAGGTAACATGTAGTCGTACTTTAATGTTAGCTTGCTCCAAGTAAGAAGCGCACAACATAACACATTTGTCATTTTTACTCATTTTTCTTGTATTCCATCAACAAATCCTCTCGTTACCTAAACACCTTTTGCTCTATGTTTATTCGTTTAACTTTTTTAAGTAATTTTGTAAATATTTTCAATCGAAATTATAAGAGGGCGTGTAAGTTGGTGGGCAGCAAACATCAAAATTTACATAAAATGTTGTTTTTGGTGTTTATAAAGAGGTTTGAATAAAAGTGCGCCAAATATAATTGTAAAGGTGTGCGCTGGTTTTTAGTTTGTAAAAATGATTTTAAACTTTTACTTGTCATATTTTGACTCCGGTATGACAATTTAGCCTATTAATTATAATTTGTCTAAATGAATGATTGATGTGCTCATGAGCAGTAAAGCAACACAGCAACAACTTTTACGATTACAGAAACTAAAAAAATATCATTGCGTTGACAGTTTCGTTTGTTGTACGCAATTGAGAAATTGTTTCAAATCAACCATGTAGAAGATAAAACGTTGCTTACGAAGGGTCGAAATCTACGAAAATCATAAAAAATTTCATTTCATAGTACCATTTATACTATCGTAAAAGTTTCGAACTTTGACGATATTTTCGAATACTGAAGCATTGAAAATCAAAACATTTTTCTTACACTTCGCTATCTAAGTCTATCTATCTAAATTCTAAGTAATGAACAGAATGTTCAGCCGTCCGAGAAGAGGAAGGTGGCGGAACAGAATCTTCGGTCGGAAATTAACTGGCGGAAAGCCACAATAAATTATGCAATATGTGTACGCCACAAGGTGCAGTGCAGTAAGGTGTAGCGATTTAGAGTGCAGTAAGGTGTAGCCAAGAGCAGTGTAGTGAAGTACAGTGTATTGAGGCGCAGTGTAGTGAGGTACATTGAGCTGTAGTGTAGTGAGGTGCACCAAGGTGCAATGAGGTGTAGTGTAGTGAGTTACATTAAAGTGCAGTAAGTGTAGTGAGGTGTACTTAGTGTTACGTACATTCTTAGATCAATAAGTTTTTTTTCGCAGTAAGCCAAACGTAAGACTTCTAGTAATATTTTTTTACTTGCTTTATATCCTTCTAGACAAGGCCATGAGCAAAGGAATGCATCGTGTATGCAGAATCGATAAAAACACGCTGAAAAAATTTATTAAATATTGTTAACATACAATAAGTGTTTCAGACGTTGAAGTCGTTTGACCACCAGCTTAACTTTCGTTGCAAATTTCTGCCCTCATCCCCATTTGAAGACTAACCAAGTTATGTGAGGTTAACAGCTCTTATTTCCCAGTCTATATTCAAAAATTCAATCCGTTCCCCAGCTGTTTACGTAATGTGAAAGGAAAATGAGTTTCAATTTAAAATGTGAATTATTGAACTCGTGGTTTCTATGGTGTAGAAATTACCGGAGTACAAAAAAAAACCGTACTATACTGCAGCAAATAAACTGAAGAAGCAAGTAAATATATTCAGTTTCATGCGAAATCGCTAGTTCGTGCTCTCCTCTGAGCTTTAATATAGTTATTCGAAGCCTAATCTCTGATTAAATGAATCGATTATAAATGACATTTGATCGACTTTTCGTAGCGAACACAATTCAATAATGTGTTATACTAAAATTTATGAATTGAATAAACAAACCCGCATAGTCATTTTAAGATTTTCCTACTTAGGTATAATGCGTTAATCCGATATTTATCGGTATGCATTTTTCAATGATGGATATTCAAGTGAGGATGCTGTTGCCGTTATTGAAAACAAAATTAGGAATGAAAATCGCTTATGGCTAAAAATATTTTTTTTTTCGCTACTTCAACTGAAAACAATGATAAACTTCTCAAATATATACGTTCGTATTTTAAATAAAATTCAATTTGCTCTCGGGTATTTCATTCCATTTAACGATGCATTAATATTCTGCTGGTATAAAATACACATGGCCTTATGGCCAGACTAAATTGGTATTTTTATAAGCACTTGCAAAATATCAAAGGTGTACTAGAGACATTATTTGAATACCACTAAATACATTACTTTTCCGACAATAATAGATCTGTTTGTGTATAACTTAACATGCCTATCTATTTTTCAGCTATACAATTTCTTATGCAAAATATATCTTTTCATTTAATGACATTCGATAGAAAGTCACCTTAAAGTTAAACGATCGTTAGTTGAACACTTGAATTACTTTTCTCTCGCTATTTAACTGTCGATATTATCGGGAGGAAATTCTATTGTTATATTAGGAGAATAATCTTTGTTACTTAAAAGCTTTTAAGTAAAACGAATCAGCTCCGCTAAGTTTGGTTATATCTGGCAAACCTTTAACCTTAACAATCGACAACTTTATTAACAATTTCTTTAAAGCGCCCCCCACCCCTAGACTCGAAATCATTCTCCCGCCCTCTTTCCGCCCTTCTCACACTTTGTATTACTCAAAAATGAAAAAAAAAATAATAAAAATTTTGACTTTCCCCCCACATCCCCCCAGGGACGACCGCCACCAAATGACTACTGATTATTGATAGGGGGGTGGTCCTCTACCATAACCACCCACCCCCACCTCCCTCCTAGGAGTGACCACGAAACTTGAATTTTTCCCATCTTCATTATTATCCAAGTTCGTTCGACTTAGAGATAAATATAATTGTATATGCAATGAGTAGTATATTGCAATTTCAGCTCGAGTTGAAAATATTGGCCTGAGTCGAATAATAGCCGCTGATTCTGATTTAAGAGCAACAAGCCGCCGCCGTCCGTGATTTTTCCCCCGCTATCATGTCTGAAACGAGCATCTCCTGAAGTTTCTGCACGCCCATTTCTTAAAGTAAATGTACGCATCTCACCATATTGGTTTTAATGTTATATTTTTTAGCATAACAATATCTCGCAACTAAGCGCTTAATAATAAAACGATAAAATTATTAATTTCAGATTCAAATACTGAACATGAATTTTCACCTACACACACATTAAACTGGCACAATGTTTTACTTGATAAAAAAGTCTATCCCATATTTTCATAAAATCTTGTTTCACTTTTGAGATTTAATATTAATAACGTTTTATCTAAATGTGGATAATTTATGGTTTGCATATTAATTTCAGGGACACGTTGTATCGCATGTCGTTCACATTAAAGCCTAGAGAAAAATCAATTTGGGAGGCATCAATAGCTATGATGGAAACATGCCAGAATAAAGGGCAAAGCGAATTAGACTGTCGAAATCACATTATGGTGCTTCAGAACTACGGAAATCAATTATATGCGTGTGGAACATATGCATTTAGTCCGTATTGTTCGTGGAGACAGGTTAGTACTTAATGTTTGTAATTGGTTTTTCATTAAATAAACTATGAAAGTGGATGCCAATAGAGATCAGTCATTCTGTAAATAAAATTTCCTATTTTTCCCTCGTGTGTACCAAAACCTGGTGCGAAAGAAATCTGTAAATCGGTCCTTCAGCCGACTCGACAGAGGACTTAATCACTTGGAAGGTTGAGTCATCCAGGCCGCTTAGGGACCTTCGAAAAAAATTGACAGCCTTGTTTCGTACGACATTTCAAAAAGTCGATCGGCATAAAACAACAATTCATGGAGCTTATCGATTTTCAGCAAAATTACTGTTTCTTTGAGTGGTGTCATAGTGAATGAAACTTGAGGGGCCTGTATTTTCTTGCTAAAAAAATTTCAAGAAAAAGGTTTTCCTTGTTTTTTTATACAATTTTCAAAACTTTCTGTAAGATCGAAATCGTAAGGAAATGCCAAAAAAAAAACGTAGCGAATTATATGTAATTGTCACAAAAGGCGAGCAAAATGTTTGATTTTTCGACACCTATGTAAATATTGTCGCCTTTACAAACTACAATAAAATTTTGTCAGAAGATCATGCTTTGCCATTTGGTGACGATTTCGTTTTTCCGGAAATTTTTGAAATTTAGTGGTCAAAATGTGAGAAAATTCTATTTTTGGTACTACTAACACAATGTTTCTACGGCTGCTATACCATCTGTAGATGCCAATAACGATTCTTCACAATACTTCCAAAATGTTAAACAAATCTGAAGAGAACTAAAATATTGCTAACATATTGCGTCGTTTACGACAACCTCAGTACACCTTGTCTGTTAGACCATGTGTAATGTGTATATCAGCTCTATGGGTGTAATAGTACCAAAACGAGAATTTTCTCACATTCTTACTATTGATTGCAAGCAGTGTGCTTTAATCACACAGAAGGTTTGGTTAGCCTGTCGGAGCCAATTTCTAACGTAAATACTATCTTAGATAGTCGTTAAATTGAGGCAATCTGCTCAGCAGAAATATCTGGGAAATATCGGATGATATAAAAGGCGAACTTGTCTTAGTTTTGGTGTCATTCTGACCAGTTGAGCTATATGCAGGACCTATTCATATGAAACTGGACAACCTACTAGGTCTGTCATTTTCACACTAACATTGAATGACTGAGAGAGGTCTAAAAACAAGGTGTACTGTGGTTGTCGTAAACGACGAAATTAGCAACATTTTGGTTCTCTTCAGATTTGTTTAACATTTTGGAAGTATTTTGAAGAATTGTTAATGGCTTTTTTGAATTTTAAAATTTGCAAAAATTGGTCAAAGTTAGGACAGTTGGTCAAGTTTTGAGACTTAACCGGGGAGACCCTGGACGGGTGGATCAGTGGTGAACGTACTGGACTTTTACCAAAATGGTCCGGGTTCGAGCCCCGTTGCTGGCAATTTTTCTCTATATATTATATCGTCCCTGTTTCCGGTGATGCCGCTGTGACCTGGAACCCAAACTAGTGTTACTTTACCATTGGATTAAATATCTGCATTCTAAAACAACTGATGAGGTGAATTTATATCCCCCTAAGGATTTGAGAGCTGATAGACTGTCTGTACATTTGAAGATTCGTTGATCTTCTGGTAAGATTTCCAGAGGAGAGAGCATTGTGTTGACAAAACCTAGAATACCTGTTATCTCTGATTGGAATACTGTTATGAAGTTACCAAGGGGTAAGATTTCGGCTACGTTGAGTTCAGGACAGTGAAATCCAGCACCTGAAGTTCCATTTGTTAAGGAACCGTCTGAGTAACCAAGATAATTTGTTGCCGGAACGAATAGCTGAGCCGATGGTCCACTTGTTGCGATTGGGGAGGCTAATGACAAATGATTTGTAAGTCCTAGATATGAAGAGATGATTCTTGTGCGAAGCATATTAATATACCAACCAATTATCGTTTCACTTATACCATGGGCTCTGCACGCTTTCGCAAATGCAAAGAAAATAACATTTGTTTATGTAAAAACTTGAAACACGGCTCTAAAATATGAATTTTTTATTATATTTCACATTTTGGCGCTATTTCCCTTGGGCGATGTTTTTAAGGTCGTACTTTATAGACGTAACACAGCTCAGATATTTTCATAACAATGTCGAAAAGAATTCTTCTCTAAACATATTTATTACTAAAATTCCACAATGGACATATTGCAAACCATGAAGCCTAAAAAAATTAACAATTACAGATGGAAAATCTCAACGTAACACGATATGACAAAGGTGTTGCCAAGTGTCCTTTTAATCCACATGCAAACATCACCACATTGATGACTGAAAGTGGACAAATGTTCGTCGGTTCTCCAACCGATTTTTCTGGTAGCGACCCAGCTATTTTGCGTGCAGATGTTTCACAGGTTTGTAATTTCCGGACATTCCTTTCGTTTTTCAAATAGTTTTTTGTTATATCGAAAAAAAATTATGAACATCGTATTTATAGGACGGTGCCCGAATGCTGCGTTCAAGTCAGTATAACTCAAAGTGGTTGAATGATCCACAATTTGTGAATAGTTTTGAGGCCGGAGAATTTGTTTATTTCGTGTTTCGTGAAACGGCTGTGGAATACATCAATTGTGGAAAGGTAATCACATCTGTCGCTTTGTTAATTGAAAACCATTAAACATTTGTTTGTATCGTAACAGGTCGTGTATTCACGTATAGCGCGTGTATGCAAATCAGATCCAGGTGGTGAACATATTCTCAAAGACAATTGGACGTCGTTTGTAAAGGCGAGATTGAATTGTTCGTTGCCGGGTGAATATCCCTTCTATTTTAATGAAGTGCAAGGAATAAAATATTCAGCTGAAGAAGGTGTAATGTATGGGACATTTACGACACCAGAGTAAGTGAAGTGAACAAACGAATGAATTCTTCTCGAACATTAATTTTGGGCCGAATTCAAATAATTTTGCACTAAATTTGGTTTTTAAATTTTTTTTTCAATTTCTCCATACGAATACATAAAAAATAATTGTTGGTATGTTGGAGAAGTGACGTCGGGATAATTTTCGTTAATAGGTGGGATCTCTCAAAACTTATTTTGGCGGCGTGGCGGTCGGGGGAGGGGGGGGGGGCGTGAGCGAGGTATACGCGGCTTGTAGCTTGTGGCCAGTCGAATTTACATGGGAAAGTTGTTGTGGTACTAGGTTTTAGGCTCCACTAAACGAATTATTTATTATTATATATTATATTTACTTAGATACGTTCGAATCTTTTTACAACATCCATTCTGATGCGTCCCTTACATATGTTCAGACCCGTACAAAGGGGGGTCTTATGCGTCTACCACGACGTTTGTAACCACCCCAATTTCGGCCGGGAAGTAGCGGGGGAAGCATCGATCATGGTCCTTAGATGACGAATCAGCAATAAAAATATATGAAGGGACCCGTACGTATCAGAATAGATGTGGCAAACAGAGTTGATGTTACCAAAAGACTCGAACGTATTTAAGTAAATATTGGCTAACGTCCACATTAAATTGTATCGGAAATCGCCGATAGGGCAATATTGAAAAATCCGTCCGAAGAAACGGTGTAAAAAAAAGCACAAAACTGACCCCCAAATAGAGAAAAATGTTCTCGTCAATTTTCTAGGGCCGACTTAGTACTGACCTAGGGCCCTAAGTAGAGGCCTCGGACACATACTTCCATAGACAAAAATGTTTCCCTCAATTCACTCTGCAACATAGCAAAAATAATTTTTTTTGATTAGGGCCGACCTTAGAACTGACATGAGACCCACTTGAGCCCTAAGCACAGGCAAAAGTATCTTTTATAAATTGTCGGCCATGCCTATATAATGAAATTCGACTGGTTACAAACGTCGTGGTAAACGCAATAGACCCCTTTTCGAAGCACTGCGTTGTTCGTACGAGTCTAAAAATGGGGACTTGCTATGTTGTAGAGATGAGATGAACATTTTTGCCTATTTGGGATTCAATTTTGTACTTTCGGAAGGCCTTTTTTACGCCGTTTCTTCGGACGAGTTTTTCAATATTGCCCTCTCGGCAATTTCCAATACAATTAAATGTAGACGTAAGGGGCTGTGATCACAAAAAAGTTTCTCGTATGCGATTTTGGACAAATTTATTTAAGAATATAAGTTTTTGGTAGAAATGTTACGTAACAAACACTACGTAACATTTCTACAACCTCCCCCCCCCCTCCCCTAAAGCCCGTAACAATCTGTCAGAAATTCTTGTACCCACACAGTAAAGTGACACAGTAAAGAAACGTCGGTAACGAAAGGATCTCTAGGAAGAATCTATGTGAGGAATGGCTCACAAAAAATTGCGGAACTAGGAAGTAAAAATGATCTGGCCTTTGACCCGGACGGGTTGTAACGGCGGATTATTATTATTTTAATATATGGCCTTTGGATTTGGCTCCTAACGATTCTGTGACTTTATACGTGATTAGGTCATCTTCCTACTTTCTTTCCACAGAAACAGCATTCACGGTTCGGCAATATGTGCGTTCAACATGTCCTCAATTCAAGCTGCTTTCAGTGGCCCTTTCAAACATCAAGAATCAATAAATTCAGCATGGGAACGTCAAGAGCTTCCTAATCGCGCACACTTTGAATGTAAAATAAACAAAGGAACAAATTTCCGACACAATCAACTACTCGATTCGTCACGTTACCAACTGATGGACCAGGCCATACAACCGACAACCACATATCCCCTGCATGTGACAAAAATTGAACGATTTATTCACATTGCCATCGACAATATTTCAACGAAACTCCATGAAAATGTTCGCATCATTTACGTGTCGACAGACAGCGGACTCATCAAAAAAATATCTGTGTTGCCTCGCACTAAAGAAACCTGTGTGGTCGAAATATGGCAGCCGCATGCGGATAACGTTCGTATCCGAATTATTGACTACCTGAAGGTATAGAAAGTGCAAAATGCATAACATGAATTTGTAAAAAAAAAATATTTTCCTTTTCGTAGGAAACTGAATCATTATATATTGGAAGTGATACGGGTCTTATGAGAATATCAGCTCAACATTGTAATCGTCACGTATCAAAGGCCAGCTGTTTAAACGCAATGGATCCGTATTGTGGATGGAACGAATTACAGGAAGCCTGCACTGCTCCACCGAATGGTGACACTTTGGCAAGGTATTGGGTGCAAAATAGCACCGCGTGTCCTTTGTTGACTGCTGGGTATGATAGAACCTACAAATTACTGAAGCGAAATGACTTTATGTTTGCTTTTATGTGTTAGTGTTGTTGATGGTGGGTGGTCGGCTTGGGGTGATTGGCACAAATGCTCTCAGTCATCGGGTCAATCGAACGATGATTTGACATCATCCGATACGTGTCTTTGTCGAACAAGGTCTTGCGATAATCCAAGCCCGAAAAATGGAGGTTCACTTTGTGATGGTGTAAGTATTATGGTCACTAATTGTACAGTAAATGGAGGCTGGACGGACTGGAGTGCGTGGTCGGCATGTTCGCAAAGGTAAGTCTTCGGTCATTGTTTCGTCATTGCATCAATTAAGCTTCATTTTGGAATTCAGTTGTGGTATGGCTGTCAAGACAAGACGACGGACGTGTGGAAATCCTAAGCCAGCTCATGGCGGTAGAGTTTGTGTGGGACCCGACCGAGCTGAATTGTATTGCAGTCATTTGCCGCCATGTCCTGTGCCTAAACAACCGCAAATTGACGGTGGATGGGGACCTTGGGGTTCATTCAGTGAGTGTAGCGCTGAGTGCGGTGGCGGCTATAAGATTAGACGGAGAAAATGTGACGATCCCGAGCCTCAGAATGGTGGTATGGATTGCGCTGGATGCCATATGGATTATGAAGTATGTAATAGTCAACCTTGTAACGAAATAAAGAAAATGGGTTCGTGGACGCCGTGGATGGTACAAGTGAACGGCTCTACTGGAGACGGAGGTCAATTGGAACGAAGGTTTCGCTTTTCCTGTAAGGCTAATGTTGCGGATGGCAGCAGTTTGAGAGTTTCGTTGGCGAAAGAGGAGACAAGAATTTGCCATTCCGATGGATCGTGTCAGAGATCTGGGGATGGAGGTGATGATGCAGGCTGGACTGATTGGGGATCATGGAGCCAGTGTAGTGTTGAATGTGGTGGGGGTCAACAGTTCAGAACAAGAAACTGTGAAAGAGGAAACTGTGACGGAACTTCTAAAATGGCGAGAGCCTGCAACACACATTCATGCAAAGGTATGATGCATTTATTTGTGTAGGACGTTCGAATTAAATTCGTAACTTTTATAGGAGTATGGAGTTGTTGGACTGATTGGTCTCCATGCTCGACTACTTGTGGATTAGGAAAGAGATCTCGTACCAGAGATTGTCTCACGCCCGGAAAAGATGGATGTGAGGGATTGAGTACAGAATTTGAAACATGTGAATTACCGCTTTGTGACTGTATGTTTTCAACTTGGCTACATCGTACTTGTAAGCATGTAACACTCGTCTTAATTTTCAGCATTTCTGGGATGGAGCAGCTGGAGTGAATGGAGTGTTTGTAATGAAGACGGTCAAAAAACTAGACAGCGAAAATGTTTAACGACGAATCCTAGCTCAAAGGAGTGTCAAGGCCACGAACAGGAAGTGCATCAATGTGATCCATACAAGAGCAATGGTAAATTTTAATTGCAATCCTCTTGAAACAATTATGTAGAAAACATTTTTTTTACAATTTAAGAAGTCATTCAAACAGCCTCTCTAGGACCTGGAACGCTGGTTTCATTGACGATAGTCGTTGTGTTAATTTGCATCGTTGCGACAGTTTTTTTGACTTACATGTTCATGAAAAAGCGACTAATGTTGCCGAGAGACATGAAAAACATTGGCTCGCCTTGTTTTGATTCATATCCGAATCAATACTCTAGTCTACCAACGAAGGACGACCGACCGAAAGTGAAACGGCAGACATCGTTCAAAGCTTGTGATCAGGGAGCCAATGCAAAGCTGCTAATCAATGGACATGGCACGCTTACAAAGTCGGTAAATGTTACCGGAAATAACACACCGAAAGCTTTGGCTAAATCGTACGAAATCGACACAGCTACAATAAAACGAAATTCGCATGGACTGAACAATGTTCGACCCGTTCGATCGATTGAAGATGACAAATTTTAAGACAAGAAGAAAATTGAAAGAAAACTGCTGCGAGAAACACAGCGAATCGTACGAGTGAACAATTGTTGTATGAGTACAATTTTAGAAATTCCTGATGAGGAAACCCTTTCAAGGTCTTCAATTTTTGGCTGTTCGACATTGACTATTTGAAAATAATTTTTTCCGGTGTAAATGGAGCATTAGATAAACGTAAATCAATCGGACGAATGTCACATTTCTATTTACCGCGCATTTCACAAACATTTTCCGCTTGTTGCGTGGTAAAGCTTTACATATTGTAGAAAAGAGCACTTCTTCCGTTAAAATTTGATTTTTTAAGTACGATTGTTACTTTCCACACTTGCTTGAGCTCTAGAAACGAATCATAAAATGAGAAAAAAGAGAAATGATGAAGTGGTACACCTGTGGCGAGGTAGAACACTTGTGTGAAAGTCAGCTTGACTGTATGGGAGAGAACCAGTCCAATTTTGTACAGCTGGGTTGTCATTCACATAAGCGTTCTACAATTCGTTGATTCAGATTCAATGTAAACTCTTATCTTCTTCATTTAAACTAACCAAATGTAGATGTGATGTAAGTTTGATCTTATATTACGTCTATGCGATTTCCATTATTTACACTTGTAGATTGTTTCGTAGAATATGTTCTAAAAATGTATACTGAAACGGAGTTGGATGTAAAGATGTCAAAAATAAGTAGCTCAAGAACACCGGGCCTAACCGCTGTACACTAAGTCACCATTATAACTCGCCATATTTTACTCGCAAAGGGGAGACTAATGCATAAGAATTTCGAAAAAGAGGCAATGACAGAACATACTAAGGCTGGCAGTCTTTGACAAAAAATTAACACAAATTGAAGTAAAAGTGAAATGCTTAGTGTCTGTAAATGACATAAAATTTATGTGGATTACGTATTTTCAGCAGAACAAATGAGCATGAATTATGTATGTGCTGATGTGCGATGGGCATACTATAGACACATTACGTATTTTCATTTTTGCTTCAGCTGATGGTTACGTATATATTATTATGACATTGTATGAAGGTCATTTTGTACATTTTGGTGATCTTATCCCTGTGAGTAACACTGTGACGTTTAAAATTTTAATTCATGTATTTTTCAGTTCAGCCTATTTTTAAAGATCAAAAAGTTTTTTAGTACTATTGCACTTGAAGAAAATCTGTCTTCAACAACTGCTGTACTTACTGTGGTTTAAAGTCCACCCTTGTATCAACATTACGGTACCCTTCATAATTCCTTTATGACAAACAAAGCCTCTTCATGAGATTCAACAAACTAAAGTGCTGATTTCGTCGTTTACGACTCATCAGTACACCTTGCCTACTAGACCATGTGTATATCCGTATAAACGAATTCATTACGACTTTGATGTTAAAACTCCAAATCTAATCCATTGGTGTAAAACTTCCAGTCTAGCCGACTGGTTAAGGGTTATTGGTAACCAGTCGGCTAGACTGGAAGTTTCGCAGATAAGACTGGTTGGAATCATGTGTCTGTTTCCATATATTTGAATGAATAAATTCTACAAAATGCATTGCGTTCCAATGGATTTTGCCGAAATGTACCAATGTAAATGTACCAATGCAGTTTTGACGAAAATTTTGAATATTTTAAACTAATGTTACCTTGTTTTGATTTTTGACTGAAGTGATTTCAAAACATGGTTTGAAAATTAGGTTATTTTCTAATTGAAAGTAACTTTTTTATTTTGCTTAATTGAATTCCCAGAAAATGTATCTGGAATTTCGAAGCAAGGTTTGAAGAAGGTCAATGCTGATGACTTTTTCTTTTCCTTTGATTTTTAAGGTGAATAAGGTATTTAGGTGATAAGGTTGTAGTGGGTTTTTGTATCTTTACGAACGAAGACATGAGAGCAGTCTTTAAGATTCTTGAATATGAAAATCTTTAAAATCTTTTGTTTATGATCATTTTTCAACAAAAGTGAAAGGGGGTTTTGTTGTATTTAATTCAGTGTTGTGAAAGAAATGATATGGAAGTTGGATGTTGGTTCCATAGACCATTTCAGAGACTGAAGCATTTAGATTTCGTAGGATTACTGATCGTAAGCCTAGCAGTATCATTGGAAGTGAGTTTATCCAATTTGGATTTGTATGACATTTGATAGCGTTTTTTAGTGTACAATATCATCTTTCAACGATACCATTTGCTTGTGGATGGTAACTGGTAGTTCGTTGTTTGTTAGTTCTTAAAAATGTCCTAATTGTGGGATTCAGCTACTTTTAGAACAGGGAGGAATGACGGACACGTCTTATAGCGCTATTTGACTTCCGGCGTTTTTTCATCGGATTTTTTAGCAGTATCATGAACCAGGTACCAAGTATTTAAATGTTGGTTCCTCGATTTACAATAAAGAAACAAATTTTACGCAAGTATTCTCCGTAGAAATCAATTTTTTATTCATCTTTCCAATATCGAAAATACCGGTATTGAGATCTCTAATAACAAACACCGTTATTGTAAAAAATGGACGGTATTGGCTAATTCCATCGGTACCGTCAACTGGGTAGCGAATTTCATCTCTTTCACTCTTTTAATGTGATTTATATTAGCATGAGACAAAACGCATTCGTTCCCTATGTAGAAAAGTCTGACTTAGAATTAAATATGGAAAAAGTATTTAAGTTTTAAATTTTAAATATCTTTGTTGAATATAAAAAAAATTTACTCTGTAGAGTTCTTCTACAAAATGTAAAAAGAAATATTTTAATAACCAAAAATGCAATAAAATTCGTATGTTGATACAATTTGATTAAGTTTTATTATTGTGCCATTAGCTTTTACTAATGAAATGAAATATATAAATCGAAAGAAAATATTATTAATAAGTCGTTTAATTTAATGTTACTTTTAAATGCAAATGTAGCTCATATTGAGCAAATTAGTTAATGTTTTCTGTATATAAATGATGTACTTATTAAATTCTAAGAATCATATTTTTAAATTAAACTAAAAGTGCAGATTGAAAATATTTGGTTCAATATTCAATTAACATTTTTTACAATCAGTAAGCTTTTGCTATAACTACAATAACATAGGTCTTATTTTTGTGCTGAAAAACAATTTTCACAAAATTGTAAACTGAAATGTGTTCTAAAGAAATATTTAAATACAAACGTAATTTGTGTTTCACTTATACCCTTATACCCTGAAGAAATTTCCTAAAATTAGATGTCGCTATATGTCTGTATGTAAGTGGTTGTTGAGATTTCAGCGCCGTAGCTACGTGGGGGTGAAAGTGAGGTCACTCTAAATTTGATGAAGCATCAATGAATAAATTATCTTTTTTCTTGGTATAAGCGCTTCAGTTATAACACGCCCAGAATGTCTAGAGCGTGCGTCAGGATTCTTATTACCAGATAATTGTAGCGACCTCTCGAGAATTATTATGTTATAAGATTTTGTTGGTCTCGAAAACTCATAACTATCGATTTTAGTTATTTATCGATGAATAGTTAGTTAAAGCAACCGGCAGTTAAACGATGTATGTATTATGGTGAAATATTTACTTTACAATCGTTAATAAAATTCGTTGTCTTCTGTTTGCTCTTCGCTTTTGTTAGACGTGTAGTTTTCGTATTTCGTAGTTTTGCTTGGTTGTGAACTTTACTCTATTGCCACACCAAGTTGATTTTAATCAGGCTACACTACGAAAAATGAGACGATTTCTCCGAACTAACCAATGTCACAGTATGATCATGAGCACACGACCCGAAAGCATTGGAAAAAGTCAATTTGGTGTAGACGAATGTGGAAAAGCCATTAAGCTAAACGAACTATTCGGAAATATTTAATGGAAGTCTATCAGCATTGTTTAATTTGTGGGATGGTAATCAGAAACTGGATGAATAGCTTTGATAGATTGAAGGTAGCAGCGCTTTTGGGCATACCATTAAGAGTCGAAGAAGACACACTTGAATATGAAGCTCAGGTCTTTAAGCACACAGATTGACATCCGAGCTTGGATGTAATTCTTGTTGGGAAGAAGCCGCATCTACTTAGTAGATCCGACAGAAAATTAAATCTTAAAGGCCTAAATCCAATCGAGCCATCCAGAAATATTTAAAATAAAATTTGAAACATTAGAAATTCTTTCTTTACCTATAGCTGGCCTCGCCTCACTTGTTAATCGATTTATTAAAAAAACAATCAACGAAAACTTGAAACAACGACTCAGTATGGCTACATAGAAAGGAAATGACACTGCAGTTATTAGTTGCTTACGGAAAGACAAAATTTGTCTTTCCTCACCCTCACAGATAAAAATTACCCTCCAATTTATATGTTCCCGAAAATTTAGGGATCGAAATTAAAAATCACGTTTTCGTGTAATTCATGATTCATGATTTGTATTTGTCATTTATAGACTCCACTAACTGCTTTTTATAGCCAATATATGATCTAAGGGCTTAGGGCTCAAGTGGGCCTCAGGTCGGCCCAAACGAAACGATTTTTTTTTTGCTATTTTTCAGAGCAAATTGAGGGAAACATTTTGTTTATGATGTGTTTGAGGCTTCTACTTAGGGCCCTAGGCACCAATCAGCTCAATTGATGATCAAATCTGATTTTGGCCATGCAGCACTATGGAATAAAATGGTACATGAAACACCAGATTTCGAAATGCCGTTCGATGTCGTAGCCCCAGTATATTGCTTCGATAGGAATTATGAGTGGAGGAACGAACACTCTATAACAAGCAATAATCGCTTTATTTGCTTCTCACATGGATCGAAACGTTACAATTTTGCGGGGTCAGGAATCCATTGTCCCCAACTGCAAATGAACAAGTCACTATCACTCGGGTCTCAGGCCAATATCTTACAATCTGAAATTGCCGGAATCTCGAAAAGCGGTAAGGAACTTTTAAAGTCAGGGATTAGAAGAAGGTCTATATTAATTACTCGTCAATCGTGCAAGGTGTAGGAAGAACATCCAACAACTGGCCAACGGTAACCAAGTCACACTCACGTGGGTCCCTGGTCACAGCAATATAGAAGGTAACGAAATTGCTGATGGCCTAGCGAGAGCAGGAGCTACGCGTCCGATCGTAGGCTTAGAGCCTGGATTAAAGCGCCTTCTTCTTTCTTCAGGGACCACATCAATAAATGGAAACTTTCATCCTTCAGGAAATACTAGAAAACATTAGAGCATGCCACTCAAGCTAGGAACTGCGTCAGCATTAGTAGCAAGAACTCCAAATATTTCATCTCGCTCAGTAGAAGAAACCTTAGACGCATGACCGGAATTCTCACCGGATACTGTCCCCTCAGCAAACATCTGCACACCATCGGAGTGGTAAGCACTCCATATTGTACACAATGTGGCGATCCAGAAACAGCTGAACACTTTCTATGTAAATGCCCAGCATATATAACAGCCAGGGCCACAAGCCTTGTGGCATACATCTTGCCTCACAACATTATCTAGAGGCTACCGCCCAGCAACATCCTGGATTACCTTAATCGTACAAACAAGATATAGGTAATCCACCATTGGAATGCACAACAGGCCCATCAGCAGCTTAGGTGCTAGGGTCCGCCCTTCCCATTTAACCTAACCTACCAACCCTAGGTTGCTGTGTTTTAGAGAAAATTGAGGAAACATTTTCATCTATGGAAGTATGTGTCTGAGGCATTTCCTTATGGCCCTAGGTCGGCCCTAAACAAAAAAATGGTTCTTTGCTATGTTGTAGAGAAAATTGAAGAAAAAATTTTTGTATCTATGGAAGTATTTTTCCAATGCCTCCAAGGGCCCTTAGGTCGCTACTCAGGTCGGCCCTAGCCCAAAAAGTGTTCTTTTTCCTATGTTGTAGAGAAAATTGAGGTGAACAATTTTGTGTATTCGGAGTTAAATTTTGTGCTTTCGGAAGGTTTTTTTTACACCGTTGCTTCGGGTGGGTTTTTCAATATTGCCGGAGACCGCCACGGGGACCGCCGATTGGGCCCATTGTGCTACAACACGACACAACTGGTTAACAACGTCGCGGTAAACGCATAAACATCCGTACTTCGTACAAGTCTAAAAAGAAGTTCCGAAAATAAGAGAGTAACTTATTTTTATTAAATGGCGTAATTTTTGGACGGAAGGTGAATTAATTTTCAGACACAAAATGTGCATTGAATCGATTGGGTAACTCGTTAATGTTTTAAGTGATAAACTATGAATAGATTAAGTAATCGACATTCTCTTCAAACATATTTTACAAATTCTTAGTTATGCGCTCAGTCCACCCTAACATTCCCACCATTTCATTGAAACAATCATAAACCGGATTGTCAACATTATTTTGAGAGTAGAGTTTATTTCGATTTTTTACTGTGGTTAGTTATTAGCAGCTGCTCTACATATTTTTTATTAGATTCTTCGGTATCAAAAAATATTGAAAATGGCTAGTGAGACAGTTTTGTATACTTGTGTCGACAGTCCACCTGGTAGAACTGTTCAAATGGCACTGAAGTATCTAAATATACCCCACATTATAAAAGATGTTAATTTCGATGAGGGAGAACATTTCTCAGAAAAATTTCTAAAGGTAACATAGAACATACAATCGAAATGAATGAATAAGAATTTGATGTCGTCTCATTTTACAGATGTATCCCCAAGGGGAAATTCCAGTTTTAAATGACAAAGGTGTTATCATTGGAGAAAGGTATTTTGTTTGAGTTTATCTTACAGGCATGGCGAAATGAATATGAGTTTTTTACTTGTACCGCAAAAACCTGCGCAAAAGTACAAAACTCATATTCATTTTGCCATGACCGTAAATATTATGTGTTAGGATGGGTGGACAGATAAATAAATTTTAACAGACAAATAAGACTGAGATTAGTGGAATGGGTTAGGATGTGGTACAGTAAAATAGATGAAAAATCAGATTTTTTTACTGTTTAATATTTACACAAAGAACATATGCAAAGGACCCGTACGCATCAGAATATATGTGGCAAACAGAATAGATATTTCAAAAAGACTCGATCGTATCTAAGTGAATATTGCGTAACTCTGAAGTGTATGAAAAGACGCCCACATTTGATAGGATTGAAAATTGCAGAAATAGCAATATCGTCCGAAACGGTGTTAAAGTCTTTCCAAATATTCGTGAAAACTTGAAAATAAAAAGAAATTCAAAAGTTTAAAAAAATGAAACAAATTTTTTTTCAGGCATCTTTTCAAAAAATATTATTTGTACTACGGCCGATCTTAGAACCGACCTAGAGCACTTAGAAGAGGCCTCTGACCCATACTTCCATAGACAAAAAAGTTCTCAAAATGTTTGAATTTTTGAAAAATATATTGTCTAGATCGATCCACCCTAACATTAGCGGCCATATTGGGGGGAGGGGGGGCATCATGACATGCGCATCAGCGAAACTAAACAACTTTCCCTTTGACACCTGTGATATATGAGACTCTCGTTTGGGGCAATAAATGTCATTCTTGCTCAGGGAGGGAATGCCAAATCTGCCGTAATTTGCATAAGAAACTTAGTGAATACTTTTTGAGAGAGAAAATATATGTAATTCTCTCTCAAAAAGTGATCAATAAGTTTCTTATGCAAATTACGGTAGAAATAAAAATGCCTGTTGTTATTACACTCGCACTCGCGTACCATTTAAACCACGATTTTCTCTCCACAAGAAATTCTCAATTGACTATAACGAACCGATTATTACTGCTCTAACGCGAGGGTCTCAACTGAAAAAAAAACAACTGAACTGATCATTGTTCATATATTGGCATTTATGCGTGTTATCTTTCTTTCTTCTCGCCCACGTCTGTGAAACATCGAAGCGTACCGTTCTCATGAAATCTTCAGAGGTGCCGATGAATTTGAATGCATCAAACAGTGTTTATTGTCATTGCATGTTTCAAAGATCATATCTGTCACAAGAAGACCCTTCGAGTCGTGCGGATTTCATCAACACCGACGTCCGATCTACCGTAACTATGTTCGTTTCGTGGGGAACGGGATGGGTTACATTGGCAGGCATCGCTACATGCATTACACCGAAATCAACAACTTTGCCTTTGACACCGCTCTTCTATCTCCAATAGTTTTCAAAATATTTGAATTTTTCCAAAATATTTCGTCGAGATCGATCCACCCTAACACTAGTGGTCACCTTAGGCTAGACCCTGGTCCGAATTTTTTCGTGGATGCTCTTAAGGCTTTGGTTACCTATCGAATAGAAAAAGAATTACGAAAATCGGATGGAATTAACTCGATTTATGTATAAAAAACATATCCCATACGCATCAGAATAAATTTGGAAAGCAGAATAGATATTGCAAAAAGATTCGAATTTATTTTATTTAGCGTATGGGTTTGCTCGAAATTGTGTAAATTTATGAAGGTGAAGTTCGTCAATGTTAACACAGTAGTGAGTAAAAGAAGGTCTGAACGTTGCGAGCCAGTCCATTGCGCTTGTCGCTAATGTGGAAAAATTGCTGATAACGTCTTCGTACTCATAAGTTGGGCAGTCGAATAGCAGATGTGCCATAGTCTGTCGTGGGTGGCCGCAGCTGCAACTTGGATCATTGGTGAGCTTCCACTTATGTCTCATATAATTGTAGTTGCCATGGCCAGTTCTGAGCCGATTCAAGTTGCATCAAATTCGGCGTGGGAGGGAAAATTCTTGCGCTTCATTTTGGTGTGTGTCGAAGTAAAAAATCGAGCTATGGATACCAGCGGCTGTCCACTGCAATTTCCATTTCATTTTCGGATCAAAGCGGTCGCTATATAAATTCATCGCAGAAACGATCGGCGGTCTTCTGGATTTAAGTCGGTTGATTATTGGATTCGCCAGGTCATTGTGCAACGGTATGCAGGGATTGTCCAGCACTTTCAAATATTGTGAAAACAACGCACTCTGGCGCAATGTTGCTTTAACACTTAAGTGCATGAAATTACGTCGACATTAAATTGGATTGGAAATTATCGAAAGGGCAACATTTAAAAATCCGTCCGAAGAAATATCGCAAAAACCTCTCTAAATCCCTAAGAAAACCTCAAAATTTAAAAAAAAATGCAATGGGCCGATTTTAGAACCGACCAAGAGTACTAAGGAGAGGCCCCTGATCCATACTACAATGAACAAATATGTAGCAAGCCCTTCAATACCGGTATTGCGGTTTTCACAGTTCAAAAAGTTTAACCTGAAAAATTTCGTTCGCATCCAAAAATTTTCAAGATTCATCGCTTCCAGCAATAATTTGACGAATGACAGCGGTGGATGGAATGGCCTTCCGAATTTTTCACATCAGTTTTCGCAATTTATTTAATACCATTCAGTTATAATATTATAAATAAAATATTTCCGCCAAATTTTTACTTGGTGGAATTGTACCGAGAATCGAGGCCACATCAGTTTTTATTTGTGTTTTCAATACCGGTACTACCGGGATCCCAGTTTTAGAGTGAAGTCAATACCGAAATACCGGTATTATGATTTCGGCTCGGTATTGCAACGGAGCAGCGAATGGGAACAAATAAATGTATCCCATTTGTCCTTTAAGAGAAACATTTTGTTTGTTTGGCTTAACAGTAATTAGTACTGATTTTACTGCAAAATACATATACTATTTTTGGACTCAATGAGTCCTTTCGAATGACGCTTCATAAAACCAGAAAAAAATTTGGATTCGATACAAACACATCGGATCTTTCCTCAATGAATCGATAGTATGATATCACGTGTCATTTTCTTCTGCTAGTATCGCCATCATTCAATATTTGGCGGAGAGGTATGGCAAAAATGAAACATTTTACCCAAAACATGACGCTGTCATTCGTTCTGTTATTCATCATCGATTGGCGTTTTATTTATCAACGTACTATCGACGAGTTCATGATTATATGGTATTTTAGATAATTTTTAACTCAATGAGGCCATACAAACAAAAGTCTCTTATAAAGATACTTCCAATGGATTACGCGGGATACGAAAGAAACGATGAAAAATTAGCGAAAACAAATCATGCGCTGAGAGTTTTTAACGAATTCCTCCGTCGTGAAGGCACGAACTATGTTGTTGGAGGTTGGTGAAAGGAAAGCTTTACTGAAACAAATGTTCCGCTAATTTTTTTTTTATATTTCAGCCAACGTTACGATTGCTGACTTACCTTTTATAATGGGAACTGTTGCACTAAAAGCGATGGATTTCGATTTCACACCATTTCCTTGTGTTACTAATTGGTTTGAGAGTTTTCAACGCAACCACTCTGACCTGTGGGAAGTGGCAGAAGAGGGTTTAAAAGGTCTTACGTACTACAATAAAAATCCTAGGGATCTAACTTCACTTAACCATTGGTACCATATCACTAAAAGGAACTAATTCTCATATGATAAAAAGTCGTTTTGTAACATAAATTCAAGTTTGTATTTAAGATTTTCTTGACAGTTTCGACAATAAAGCTTAGACTAAAATTCCAGTCTCTCCCCATACCATACATAAGTCTTGAAATCTTCATTAGACTGCAAATATGGATCGCATTCGTTGATTATATCCGCCAATTTTATGTTATCCAACATTGACGAGTGATTTCCTTCGATAAACTTCAATGTAACGGGACCCTCGGTAAATCGAGAGAGTTCATAATCTTCTTCGATTTCCACGAAAGCAACTTCAGTTGGTCGGATGAGCGTTATGGGCGACTTGATCTTTTCCACATTCGTAGTGTCGAATTCAAACACAATTTTCAATCGATTGTACATTGCCTGAGCAATAGATCGCATGTACTCCTCCGAGTATTCGGTCTGTGATTTTCCGAATTGAATTAATTTGTCAACTTTCGATGCCCATGTCGGACATTCTCTGAGTTTAATTAAAAGCTCTGCTGGGTTTTCCAGTGGGAAAATGTTTTGGATTATGGCGATGATCAACATCAACTGAATTGATTCGTCAGTTACTTCTGAGTTGATATGACCGTAACTCAGTTGCTTCAAAAAAACTGGCGCGCCATCGATTAGCACAACATTTCCGGTCATGCCAGACTCTTCCAAAATTCTAGCTAATTCTAGAGTGACAAACGAGCCAAAGGAATATCCAACCAAATAGAAAAACTCCTTTTTGCTAAATATTTCTTTAACATTCTGCAAAGTAAGTCGGTTGAATAAAGAAACTTTTAAGCAATTCTAGGAACAAAAAAGGTGACAGGACATTTCTCAGGGACACTACTACCAAGTGTTATATTTTTTCTAGGTAAAAAACTACCTCGCTGGGTTTTATCCCCTCTATTTGTTTTATCGGTCTTGAGAAATGTCACGCCACCAAAAGAACTCACATTCGCCATAGCATTCGCTATCTCCGGAATGGACTTCATTTCGATGGTTTTCGTCAGTTGCAGCACGAAGGTTGGTAAATTAATACTGGACGATAAACTATGCCACGAGCTGCCTGCTACGCCTTCAATGCCAGGAACTATCAGCATGCAAGAATTAGATTTCTCTGTAAAATTTTTTGTTTGTAGTGCAACAAGCGGCTCTTTACAATTTTTCTCATCGCCTAAGTTACGCAACATTAAATCCAATCCCACAACTTTTTTCTCACCAGCTAATTTCAATTTAACATTTTCGATGCCGCTTTTAATTCGAGCATCTGAAAGTTCTTGAAGACGGGCGAACGTTAGCGAACGTAGATCTTCGGGAGACAAAAATATTTCGAACTCTCGTTCGAGGGTCTGTTTTAGTTCAACTGCCATCAATGAATCCATTCCGACTTCGGATAGCGAAGTGGTCATCGGAATTTGTTTAATATCTCGAATTCCCATGATGTTTAACACTGTGTCTATGATATTTAATTGCCCGCGTAAGCCAGATCGCTTTTCCGCAACGACCATGCTCCCAACTACTGGATCCGAACTTGACAGTAAAACGTCCAAGTTGAACAAACAAGAAGCTATCCTTTGTTGAACGGTGCCGCCAATCTCCATGTCTAGTTTGTTATCAGCTAAATCGGCTAAGATTCCAACTTCTCCAATAGCTCCCCACTGAATAGCCTTTCCCGGCAACCCACACGCTACTCGCCTTTCAATTATTCTTTCCATAATAGAATTAGCCATTCCATAATTTGATTGGCCCGCATTACCACGACCGCAAGAGACGCTGGAAAACACAACAAAATCTTTAAGTTGCGGACACATTTTTCTAGATAAAATATCCAAATGCAAAGTGGTGTCAGCTTTAGGTGCTAAACATTCGGCAAATTTCTCTTCGCTGTGATTCTCTAAAATACTGTCCCGAAGCACTACAGCCAAATTGAAAATTCCACCAACTGGACCCAGAACCTGCGCCGCGCGAAGCAGCTTTTCACATCCTTCTCTCGTTGTTATATCAGAAGTGTTTATCATGACCTTGGCTCCATACCCCTCCCAAATTCTGAAAAAAATATTTCATTGGACAATACGAACTTTTCTTCCTTGAGACAAAGCTACTTAATTCTGTTGATCTGATACGAATTCGTGATGCCTCGGCGCGAACTCATAACCAATTTGCGTGCTCCACGTACAACCATCCAATCAGCCAATTCTACACCGAATCCTCCCAATCCACCAGGAATTACGTACACTAGCTTTGGATCACAATAATATTTTGGTAGAACTGTTATAGGGTCGGAGAACGATGAGAGAGGGTCGTCTCGAACTTTCAAAACCACTTTTCCAATGTGTTTTCCGGTTCCCAAAAATCGGAAAGCTTTTTCAATTTCATGCGCATCGAACACAGTCGCGTGTAAAGGTTGAATTATTCCGGAGTTCATGTCTTCCTGCACAAGCCGAGAAACATACTCTAAGACGTTTTGATTTGATACAAACAAATTGTCAACGAAAACCGATCGAAAAGATATTTCGTTGAGAAAGTCGCCCAATCCGATTTTAGTGTCGTTTGCCAAGTCGAATTTTCCGATCTCTAAAAATGTCCCACCTCGCCCCAAGCATCGAATTGACGCATGGAGCTTATCATCTGAAAGAGAATTAAGAACGAAATCGACTCCTTTGCCATTCGTTTGCGTTTTAACCATGGTTTCGAATGTACAATCGCGAGAGTTTCCAATATTCGATTCTGAAAATAACAAGTTAGCCTCTAAAGCAAATCTTTTTCTTGTTCACGTTCCTTGTTTTACCTTTGAGTTGAGAAAATGTCTCCATAATGAATGTTTTTTTCTGCTGGTTCGAAACAGTTGTGTACACTTCCAATCCATAAGCCAGAGCCACTCTGATAGCAGCTAGACCAATTCCTCCACTGCCAGCGTGAATGAGAATGGAGTTGCCTTTTTTGATAGGATTTATTGTGAAGAACGCTGTGTACACAGTTAAATACACGACGGGACATGTAACTGCTTCTTTTAGACTCCATTTATCTGGTACCCTCCACGTAAGATGTTTTTGCGGAATTACATGCGTTGCCAAAGCCCCAGACATCACAGTACCCATTACTCGTTCACCATTTTCATCAACACCGGAAAATTCCAACCCGAGAATACATTCCTGTTCTAGTCGATTCTTTGATAGAAATTCCACAGATAATCGCCCGGTAGCTAACATTATATCTCGAAAATTTAATGCCGAATATTGCACCTTTACCAAATTTTTCGAATCGGTTGCATCTAATGCTCCCTCGATCCATGCCAACGACGACAGATCGCCTCTTTGTAAGACACTTATGTAGCAATGATCTTTACGTGGCCTTTCGTCCACTACTTGGATCAATTCCAAGTGTCTGTAACTTCCCCAGCTTCCCTGAAATATTATTATTAGAAAATATTAGAAGCTTCTAAGGAACCGTCCATAAAGATCGTTACTCAGCGTTGAATCATATAAATGACTTCGCTGGGGCAATTGTAATTGACTGCCTCCACGGTAAGTTTCGATAACTTTAGGCTTCTGGTAAGAGAAGTGCTAATGTCAAATTGAATAGCGAAATCTTTTATGAACAGCTCCAAAATTGATAAGTGAACCTTACGTCTCGATAAACATTCAAAGCCAATCCCAAATTTAACTGGCTGCTATAAAATGGATCATTTATATCGAATGGCGGCGCTTTGACGTCATCTATGAATACACATGTAAGTGTATTCTCAAGAGGCTCCTTCCGGATGCAATTCACCAATCCCATAATACCAGACAGTTGATCGTTTTGCGCTACTAAAATGACTGGTGTGTCTTTGATTGATGTTCTTAAATCATGCAACCACTTGTAGTTGTTACGTGTGATACATACGACGTTTGGGATTTCTTGAATTCTCTTCTTAATTTTACGGTACAACACAAGGCTCTCGTCATCACATTGGAAAACCGCCATCAATTGCAAACCAACTGGTACAGGTGCGTGGACGATGACATTCACATTTTCGATTTCCCGTGACACCAGGTACCCATTGTCGCGTAGACTCGGTAAACTGTTTTCAATCAACGATAAATTAGATAACCCTTCGCGAATTATAACAAAATAACAGTTGGTCTGTGATTTCAAATGACCATTTTCTACATGAATCCTTCCTAAATCGATGTCTTGCTGTGTTAAAAGCATTAAATCAGTTGAGATCAGCGGCAATGCTTCCAAAGCAGATTGGAATTTATCAATTATGGGAAAGTGGCTGATGGTATCTAATTCAACTGCTTTTACCTTCAGAATGGGATTGTTTTCGATGGCCAATTGAACACAGGCTCGAACAGCATTAGCCTTAAGAAGGATAGGCGATGGAAAATGCTTTACAAATTGGTAACTTTCAAGAACCAAATTGCCAGGAGATTTGCGTCGATTTACGGTACTCGTATGCATGCCACAAATTTCCACACCGCCAGATACTAAAATTCCAAGAGCCTTGCACAAACTAACCTCAAAGCAAGGATTCTTAGAATCTAATTGAGACGCAATTTTAATGTGGTCAGTAGAGTTGATTCTGAGCTTTTGAATTCGTGTGGGAAGAATCAACGACCGTGAATCTTTAGCTAAAATTTGCACTTGAAGTAGGCAATCCAAAAACGAAATCCAATTGCTATCCCATTTGATTCTACCGTACAGTCCGTCTCCTCGTACCGCCTCAACACCTCTAAAAGCTCCTTCATACTGATATCCTCGTAGTCTTAATTCTTTGTAAAAATCTCGTGACTGAAGCATCGGACTTTCGGATTTTGAATGTGATGGCAGCTTTGTCAATGGGTAAGGTTTTTGAACTTCTCTTATAGAACCAGTAACAACAGCTGTGGAACCATCTGTTACACTAAATTGTCCAGTGCCTCGAAGTATTGTTATTGTTAATTCGACGTCTTCCCCTTTTACAATTTGTGTCGCACGTAAAAAGCGGAGATCCTCAAACTCGACGTTAATGTCAAAGAAAACTGGACCTCTTATCAATGCCATAGTTTCCCACACGAGTTGAATGTACGCAGTTGCAGGAATAAGTAAACGACCTACATGAATGGAAGTTAGTATACATTTCCGTTCAGAAGCAGACCGTCACTTTACCGTCGATTATGTGACCTTGAATACTGTCGTAGTCTTGATCTTTCAGGCTAACCGTGACTTTGCGCTCCCAACTACACGTAAGTTTCTGCGATTCAAATTTAGGAACAAACCAATCCTCACTGTGCTCCCAACGAACCAATGGCGACAACATTCGCGTACCTCGTGAAACTGGAAATTTTATTTCGGGATAGAGATTTTCTAGTGCCATATTTAGGCCGTTAATATGCAATCTGCGGGAATAAAGATGGAATGTTGGTATTTTTATTTAAGAACTGTACGTAAAGTACTCCGTTAATCAGGCGTTGTAATCTTAATACTCAGCTGAAAGCGAACCAATGCAAAAACCTGATTAACATTCGTATTTTACGGACATCGAAACTTGAAGTGGTAAACTTACTGTCCTAAAGCGTTTAAGAAGAAATTTAAATTGTTTTTAGTCCCTCGCTGAGTTAAAGCAACATGAATAGAGTTTGGCATGGATCGCTTTAGAATTGACTGTAACAATCCGTGTGGAGCAATTTCGATAGTCAACGCATTCGACGGAAGTAAAGCCATTGACTCTTCAAAGAGCACAGAATTCAATAAATTGTTTGTATGATATTCGGCTGAACTGAATTTGGCATCTTCTTGGTCCCAACGGTTCATCGGTATGCTTGTACTAAGCCATTTCTCGGATCGACGTTTTGGTTTCGTTATGTGTTCCCTAAGCATTTTCAATAATTTCGGCCCCATCTCTGCAATGTATCGGGAATGGTAGGGAATGTGTGAGCTGGCAACTTCCTTAGCGAAAATTCCTTCTTTTTTCAGAGTTTCCACAAATATACGAACGTCTTCTTCCGGACCAGATATAGTACTCGAATCAGGTCCGTTGTGACATGCAACGTCAATGGTAGATGGCACCATGTTTTTTATTTGCTTGTATCCGAGACCGATGGCGGCCATACTTCCTCGAATTATTTTCGTTTCCACACTGGCAATTCCACGGAAATAAGCTGCCAAGATCATTTGCTCAGCAGTTATTGTCCCATCCGAATACGCACACCCCAGCTCACCGAGAGAGTGACCGATAACATAGTCGGGAGCTAAGTGAATCGATTTCAAAACGTCCACAATTGCGGCCTGGATACACGTTATTCCAACGAAGGAGTTTATTATATTATCGTACGTAGTCGGATCATCGGAGGTGATAATTTTTATTAAGTCAATATCATAGTTCGCCATTGTTCTGTGTAACTTTTCAATCGTAGACCGAAATACTGGCAGGTCCATTAACGCGGTTCCCATTTCAGTCCACTGACAACCCATTCCGGTAAAAATCCACACCACAGGACGTCTTACTCCTGAGTAATGCTGAACCTCTTTATTCAAACACTTAGCCTTGTCGTTCGGACTGCTTTGAGGATTGCTTTCATAAAGTCCATATCCTCGGTACATGTAACCAGCAATTTCATTACTTTGCATACTTTGAATGAGGCCCACAAATTCCGCATCCAGATGTTCAGCTTCGACTGAGTCGAAAAAGTCATTAACCCCTTCCTCAGTTCGACCGGACCAATTGATAATTCGTGGAATTTTATCATTTGGTATACCAAAATTAACTTTCTTTTTCCCATGCTGACTTAAAACTGTATGGGCGTTGGCCCCGCCAAATCCAAAACTATTTATTGCCACTAAGTTTCCCTGCAAGGGAGTTACTTTTGTACAGACCTTTAACTTTCCATCCATCAACCCTTTGATAGAACTCTTAGGTTGTATGAAATTTATGTTAGGTGCGACATTTCCGCTTTCAAATGCAAATATAACTTTCGCAATTGAGCAAGCACCGCTTGTTGATTCGCTGTGACCAACGTTTGACTTTACTGAGCCGACTAGCAAAGGAACTTTCCGGTTTTTGCAAAATATATTTTCTATGGCAGTGCACTCTTCTGGGTCACCCACTACAGTTCCGGTACTGTGCGCTTCTACGTAGTTAATGGTACTCGGATCTAACTTAATGTCTATGTAAAACTCATTTAAAAGTTTTTCTTGCATCACACTGGATGGATAGGTAATCCCCTCTGTCTTATAACCATCGCAATTAGTTTTGGAGTACTCGACTGTTGCATAAATTCGCTTAGCATTTTTAGACTTCTGCAACAGCATCATACAAATAGCTTCCGAACGAGTATATCCCGAAGCGTCGTTGTCGAATGGACGACAGTAACCATCAGCTGCTAATACGCCCAGCCTTGGAGAATGGAAAATATTATAATCGTAAAACTATTCCTCCTTAAGACCCTTCAGAGAGCATGCCAAATAGCCTGGGATGAAATAACCTCGACTTATTACTAATGAAAAAAAAGGCTGTGGATCAAATGTCTGGCCAAATGAAAATAAGCTTCCGCACTCGGAAATGTTTTTTGGTCTACAAGGTCATTTCGTCCCGGTTCTGATTTGTTCGAAGAGAGTTTTACTATTTTGAAAAATTACTTGGCGAACTGTAGTGTCACGTATGGATGCAAAATCAAATTGGAGCCTCCAACCAAAGCCGCATCACATTCACCATTTTTAATAGCAGTAAATGCACAGTCTAGGGCGTACATAGAACTGCTGCATGCCGTATCAATCAAAAAAGATGGTCCATTTATGCCCAGGCAGTACGACACTCGGTTTGCCAACATAGCCCGACTACATCTGAGTCAAATTACACATTTTCATTCAATTTGTCATTCAATGAACGGCATGATCCATTTACCCTGTGATACCAAATCCACCAGACGAAATTTTTTCATAGAACCAAGTCTTCTCAGCTTCCGAAAAACATGCTCCAATATAAACACCTGTTCTAGTATCGCGTAACAGTTTTGGATTAATTCCAGCATCAATAACAGCTTCGAATGCCGTCTCTATCAATAAACGACCCTGCGGATCCATTGTTTGAGCTTGTTTGTAGTGAACCCCGAAAAATGTTGCGTCAAATTTCTCCAGTCCTGTTATTTTACCCATGCGCCTGGGAACGTCATTGTAGAAATGTTTCCAACGAATTTCTTCATCATCAACCATGTCAATCTGAAATCAAAAAATACTAATATGCTGGTATACACATGGTCTTAAAGACAAGGTGTACTGAAGATGTAATAGCTGAATCTATTACAATAGATTGTGTCAATAGTTTTATATTCGTCCGTATTCAGCTATGAAAGCATGGATGACGCCACTTGAGAAAAGGGAGCAGTTCTATGTTGGGGCCGTAATTCAGCTATGAAAAAAACATAGATGCCACCACTTGAGGTTCGGCCAAATCTATAATTTGCTCAAAGTTATGCTTCAGCTGTTTTGAATGTATTTTTCATTATTTTGATAAGTGGCATTTACATATTTACAGCCAGCAGTACAATGCATGGTACGAGCAATTCAATTCAAAATAATCAAAAGCTCGCTCCCCGAAATGTATAAATGAATTAATTTTTATTTTCTAAAAACTCAACAGGTGTAAGTCTATCACATGCAGCTTTGATCAATTCAATCCTTGACTATCCTTCAATTGGAATCGACGACACAATATTTTGCTTTAGCACAATTTATTGGTTAGGAGCGTGGTTTTTCCTTCTAACCGCCACATTTCGCGGCGCAACCAGGCTGATTACTAGGAAATCATTTTCCCCAGACTTAGAACTGGATTTAATTGAAAAATATAAAATCAACGTCGTATTGAATACGCCACATCAATTGTCTATGCTACTAAAATTTGATCGAATCTATAAAAGTGATCTATCAACCATAAAAATGATGATCGTTAGCGGAACAAAACTTCTTATCGATATAAAATCCAAAATGAAAAACCTTCTCCGCAACGGAACGATATGTAACGCTTACGGAATGAGTGAAGTTGTCGGATATATTGCCTGTGATTTTTGTGAGAATCCTTCACTAGACACAAATGGACAAATACTGAATAGATGTTTTATCAAAATCACTGACAAAAATGGACACCGTTGCAATGTCAATGTCGATGGTGAAATTTGTATCAAAACAAGATATAAATTTTTGGGATATTACGGATGTCCCGAAGCGACAGAGGAATTATTCGATGCTGAAGATTATGTTCATAGAGGTGACATTGGGCATTTTGATGAAAAAGGAAACTTGTATGTCGTTGATCGGAAAAAAGACTTACTGAAATATTGCACGTTTCCCATAGCGCCATCGGAAATCGAAGACTTTTTAATTCAATCGCCTGCAATTGCAGCAGTTTGTGTTATTGGCATACCTGACGACGTTGCAACTGATTTGCCAGCAGCTGTTATTGTACGAAATAAGGGCTTCCTTATTACAGAAAAGGAAGTTTTCAATTTGGTTTCTGGTAAGATTACACCACACCTTTCAAAATTCTTGCAATAGTTTTCGTGTGAAGCTGACATCAATAGATATACATATTTTTCCCCTTTTTTTCCAATTAGGAAATCGTTTTACATTTGACTATTTTTCAGTTCTTTCATGAAGAGCTTTAGTTTCTCCGATTCTCAAAAGCTTGGAAGCTTCAGACGCAAGATACTTTAGGACAATTAGGTCGCCCAGATTTCTGAGATAAACCAGTGGAATCTTTAGTTTCGTGGATAAAAATTTCCTTTCAATTGACTCAATGAATTAAGCAAATCGATAGAAGTTCCGAGATCGCAAAGTCCT
Organism: Pseudolycoriella hygida; assembly: GCA_029228625.1. Classification (NCBI taxonomy): domain Eukaryota; kingdom Metazoa; phylum Arthropoda; class Insecta; order Diptera; family Sciaridae; genus Pseudolycoriella; species Pseudolycoriella hygida. The sequence goes on along the minus strand of WJQU01002495.1, from coordinate 27,299 downwards.
GGCATCTTTATTCCAAAAGTCCCCCATAACTTCTAATGGAAGACAGTATTTGAGAAGTTTCATCCTTTTATAGGTACAATCTCCGCAACGACTCGGCCGATTTTACTCATCTTAGAATTCGATTCTGAATTTCGGGATAAGGTTGACAACCAGAATCAAAATTCAGAATGTTACAAACATAGTCATAAACATATTCTTACGAATCTATAAAAAGTCATCGAGAGTGTTTTAATAGACAAACTTTTTTTTGATACTTTGCAAGAATTTTTCCAAGTGTTTGGTTTCTGCTATAAGATTCATACATTTTTTTGCAGACAATTTTATCGATTCCCGTAAACTACGTGGCTGCGTTTACTTTGTAGATTCTTTGCCGACAACCCCATCGGGAAAAGTAAAACGGAAAATTGTGCAAACAAATGCTATCGAATTATTTAGACAAAGATGAACGGCACACGGCATATAAAAATTGCAAGATCGCTGTTAATCATGGAGTCAAATTTCATTCCTTTAACAAAATTGTCCCTCATAATAAAATAAAATGAATGAAATGAAGTTTGTGCTTTTACATTTTCCATTTTGTCAACGAGAATAAATTCAACCACCCGACCTTAATGGCTGGCTGTTATTTGTTTTGAATGGAATGAGATCAGCTGACCTTTGCAAGCAAATTTCTACAAAAAATTTATAACCACTAGAGCCAAAATCACCTCGACAACGAGATAAACATTTCAGGATTGATGTTATTTTGAATCTGAAAAACGTAAATGAACAATTTGAACAAATGATATTCGGATGCCTAGCCTTATGTACTCCTTATTGTCTCCAAAAATTATTTTATATTCATTCTTTTCTTTTTTTTCTTATTGTTAATTTCCTTAGAATTAAAATTAGATTTAACACAGGAAAAAAAAAAAATACAGAAAAAAAACATCAATTGAAATATCATTTAAGTCCCATTATGCAAAGGGACAGAAAATATAAAAAAAATCAGATTTGCAAATCAAGAATTCACCAGATATATAAATTCATTAATATTGTGAGATAGAAAATCATTTTTCAAGACAAAAGTAAAAAGTAAAAGCAGTCGATCAATGGAAATCAGTACAATAGAACGTGAGAGATCGCATTAAGTAGCATCCAACATTTCAAACTCATAACGAAGGTAGAAGCTTTCACAAGAACCGACTGTTTGGAATAAAGCGTCATTTCTCCAGTAGATAGGTCTTCAGTAAGCGGCAAAATTGGGCTAGTGTGTGTGACGTCCAAACATTTAAGGGCAATGAGTTAAAACATTTAGCTCCAGCAACACTGATTCTTCGCTGACCAACACTGGTACGCGAGAAAGGGACATACAGATGCTTCAAGCCTCTAGTGGGGTAGTTATGCGCTGGTCTTTTGAAATTTAAAGTATGCCGACATAAGCCTCTCATTGATGCAAACGCAAATTTACCCACCGCGTATTCATACATTTTATTGACTGACAGCAATTTGGGATAATGATCTGAAAAGAGGATCTCATCAGGGTACCTATAGTGTAACATGTGAGAAACCCTCTTCTCTCTGCAATTCTCTGCTTTCTTTCGATATTCTCAATCAGTCTCCTACTCGCACCTCCCCACACCCCAATGCAGTAGGACAGTAAAGCGTGAATCAACGAAAAGCACGGAGACTCCAAAATCTTCACAGGTAGCACATGACGCAGTCTTTTCAGGATGCCAATTTGTCCAGAGATTTTTGAACAAAGCTGGGTAATATGAAAGTTCCAACACACAATTTTGTCAAGAGTAACACCCAAATGCCTCACCGAGTCAACGGACTTAATCTCTACGCCTCTAGCCTCTATTCTAAGGGAGCCATCAATCCGAATACGAGGGGATCTGAAATGAACAACTTTGCACTTATTCAGATTCAACGTAAGCGGAACTGCAAGGGCTCTCATGTCCATTCGCGATGACACGTTGATATCTATTCTCGATATAGCTAGTAATAAGAGTCAGTGCCATACCCCTAATGCCAGCAACAGACATTTTTTTCAATAAGAGCTCGTGGTTGACCGTATCGAAAGCCTTAGACAGGTCCAAAAAAGACCAGTCACAGGTTTACCTTTGTCAATATGGAAGGAGATATAGTCAATCAGTTCAGTCAATGCAATATGAGTTCCACCCGGGATTTAAAACCGTATTCTTTACTATAAAAAAAAATACCGAAGACAGATATGTGCCTATGATTGGAGATATCAGCTGCACAACTCGATTTAAAGACCGGCGTAACATTTGCTCTCTTTAATGAGTGAGGATAATTACCTATACCCACACAAAGGTTGTAAATATCAGCTAAGATGGGTGAAATTACCGAAGAGCAACATTTCACCTGTCATATCCATACCATTTAGGGACTGTATCCATTTTGAAATATCATGTTGAGATACACCTGTCATAAAAATAGACTTACTAATACTCCTCAAGGTCCCAAGTCTATAAATGTCACTGCTGTCACTAATCGGAAGACTGGAAGTTAATTTGGATCCTATCCCAGCAAAATAATCATTAAGAGGGCGTCTGAAGGAAGGTAAAACCTCATCAATCAAGGCAGCCTGGTGCTGAAATTCTGACCACGCCTTACTGGAAGAACGAGTGAAGTTATTAGTTAGTAACACAATCGAAGTCAGCATCAGGCTGCCTACTTGAGGCCTAAAGTTGGGAATAAATAAGGCATCCTGGTGCTGAACATCTGTTCTTACTAAAGGGGAGGCAGGAGTGAGTTCTATACGTCAATTCGGCACCATGCTGCTGCTGCCCTCTGCATTCAAAGTGTCATAGCTCGAGGACGCAGCCTGGTGCTGAGTTGAAACTTATATGACGTATAGATCTAACTACATTCTACTCTTTGGTAAAAACAGATGCTCAGCACCAGACTGCCTTCTTTATTCGCAGATTATGGGCTCAAGTACGCAGCCAGGTGTCAAATTATAAACTAATATGATGTAATGTACTCGCTGCTTCCTTAATTTTTGCATTTTCAAATTTTCTTCACCAAGTGTCCTGGTTGAAAGTGCAGAATTCTATCATCTAGCGAAAAGTTTGTTAAAAAAACTAAGCAATCTCAAAAAAGCAGCTCAACTCCTAGATGAAAAACAATGATTTTATGTAGCTATTGAGACATTTTTTTGAAATTTACAATTTTTTTTAACAAAAGTTACTCTGGAAAAATATCGTTTTTATCGGACGCGCTCTACGACATCGCAACCTGGTCTTCCGCGACCTGAATGCCATTCACTAATGCTCACCTTGGATCGACCATGCTTATCACTCCGAATGAGCTTATTAATAGCATATAATAGCAATAGCAATAGGGATTTTCGCATTTGTCAAATAAGTCAGCGTAATACCTTACTTTATAGATCGTTTGCAATCGCGTAATTTCTACGTTAATCACATCAAGTTGACTCTGCCACTTCAGAACCGATACACTACCCTTCCTTTTACCAGTCTTCAATTTATTCCACAAGGTATTCCTCTCCCCTGTGGTATAACAAGTGATTGTTCATATGGGCACCCTGCATAGGAACGTTTAATGCGTCACTTTTTAACCCTAATAAATTCAGACAAGCAACAACTCAAAGTGGCTGCAAGCGGTACTGTCTCATCACTTAGGTCTTTTGCTCGATAATGACTCTGCGAGAATCTTCGTTGCGTTGAGATTGGGCAACAAAGTCTGCGAGGCTCACATGTGTGTTTGTGGTGAAAGGGTTGAGCCCAATGGTCTACACGCTCTATCGTGCAATTTATCGAAGGCAAAATACTCCAGACATCTGGAAATCAACAGAATTTTTTCATTGGCATTCAAGTCTGCTGGTTTTCCGAACAAATTAGAGCCACCAGGTCTTTCCCGTTGCGACGGCAAACGCCCTGATGGAATAACACATTACCCCTGGAGCCAAGGAAAATCGCTGATTTGGGATGTAACGGTGGTTGACACAGTTGCGCCAAGTTATCTGAAATGGAGCTCGGTGCTCAGTGGTTCAGTGGCCGACAACGCAGAACGCGACAAACACAATATATACTTAGACCTGAAGAGTCAATACATTTTCACGCTACTAGCTTTTGAAACTTTCGGTGCAGTTGGCCCAGAAACGTTAATCTTCCTGAAAAAACTTGGCAAATTCATGGCAAAAAACTCGGGAGAGCCTCATTCGCTAGATTTTCTACTTCAAAGAGTTTCTATAGCCATACAACGAGGGAATTCAGCATGTATTCGGGATACGTTCGAAGCCGACGATAATTGTGATTTTTACTTTAAATTTTAACTTTTTGTCTTGTGATATTGTTTGTAAGTTAGATATAAGTTGTTTGTGATATTTTGGCGGCGGTGAGGAGGACGATAGTAGGCGTGAATTATGAAGTCATTGTGCGCAGAGTCTTTCCTTGATATCACAATATCAATTTATATTTTATAATGAAATAACTTACCTTACTGTATAGTTTATCCGAAAAAATTTGAACGTTTTCAGCATTCGGAAATTTTCCAGATATTCCTGAGATTACAATTTCTTCACCTGGCAACATTGGTTGGCTCTTTGCCGATGGCATTATTAGCTTTTCTTGATTTATGAACATAGTTGATTTGGTTATCGACTGATTTCGTCTAACTGTCCACTATCAATCACCACAAGTTAATGAATTGCTTTCCAACCATCCTTTCTTTTAACGTTTATTATATAAGAAACGATTTTGGCAGTCTTTACCCGGCAAATCATGTCTTTTTGTTGTATCAGAGTCCAGTGGTAAAGTGTCTTGATTTGGAATGACTTGAAAATGGAACGACATGGGCTTCCATGCAAACCGTTCTATATCCAAAATACCGGCAAATACCGGAACTAGACGATTCGAATGTCGTTCCAAATCGAGATGATTCACTCAACTTAATCCAATTGTGTGTTGCATTCTTGGTGTAATATGAAACAATTTATCGCATTTTCGTATTTGCCGTTACTTTTCGACCCTAGCACATTTTCCTCTTCACTAAAAGCTGTGCGACAAACCTAATGCCATCTATATTTTTCAAAGATTTTAAGAGCTGTACGTGTACTAATTTTTGGTTAATGTCAACTCATTTGTTTTATTGGCATAATTTTATTGAATTTAACTTTAACTTGGAGTTGATGATCTTTGATTTGAATTAAATTATTAAATAAATTTTATGTTGGACGTCCGGTGCAATTAGTTAAATTTAATTTGAATGAATGCATTATTGACTTATTCAATGCAAATATTTGTATTTTACGATTTTTGAATTCAGTCAATTTCTTACACTCATAATAATTCGGTGGTTACAGTGTTTCCAAAATAGCAATCGACATTCTTAAAAACAACAATGCATTTATATTGTTCTTTCACAGAAAAATTATTGAATCTGTCAATTTTTATAAACGGCATGTTACAGTCCTATTTTCAGTAATTTTGAGTAATACAAAAAATGTAAAAATATTGGTGTATTGATGAGTGAGTTTAAAGTCTTTGCTCTTCATCTACTCGTCAAAACAAATTTACAAAAGCAAAGTTAATCGGAGCTTAATAATTACTACGCATCTGCGGGAATAGTATATTATAACACAAGGGGTATAATCGCGTAATTATAGTCGAGGTTGGTAAAAGTTCGAGGGGCGTCAGCCCCGAGAAATTTTAACCACCGAGACTATAATTGCAAGATATACCCCTTGTGCTATACGATATTTTATCACATCGGGGCCTATAACTGCCAATTTTGCACAAAACATGAAAATACACTGTACATTGAAATCGTTGCAAAGGCAATCGTTTCAATCTAGTAAACAGTTGTCATCAAATCGTACGGTCAATCGATTCCTCCAAAAAAAGTAAACAAAACTCGTTTTGATTAAAATTTTGTTTTAATTCGTGTTCAAATCCTAATTCAACACAATAAAATGTTTTAAACAACAAATAAACGTTTGTGAAGTTGAGCATGCTTTGAAAAAAGGCGATGTGAGTTTGATTTGCTATTTTCCATCGACATAAGAAACATTTGATTTGCATGTAATGCTTACGTTATAGTCCTTATTCAACATATGAAACTCGACTATAATATGCCGATTATAGTCCTGCTTTCAGGGCTATAATGGGCATGTTATAGGCCCCGATGTGATAAAATTTATTTATATCTTCGAGGAGGAAGGCAAGGGATATAATCCTCCGAGAGGATAAATAAATTATCCTGCAGAAACGTAAGAGTTTTTATGCACCGAAGCAAGAAATCAACAAAACAAATTTTGATACAAGACAGTAATGTATGACTTATCTCCCTAGACAGCCACTGAGTTGTATAAAAGTTGATTTCTTAACTTGACATTCCAAACAACTCTGTCCAAACCATTGAAAACCCTATTCTTTTGATAATTTTTAGCTGAAAATTAGCATTGGACGCAAATATTATTAATGAAATCCGTAGACCGGATGTTTGTCGTTCCTGTACTGATAACGTTTCTACAGGTAATCGCTAATGCTGTAAATATTGCGTGAAAAACTAGGGCCGAGTCAAGCTTGGTAACAACTTATTCGTTCCAAATTAAATTACCTATAGACACAAATACCCACCACAGGTAAAATTCATTTACTTCCCACCCCATGCAAAAGTAGAGCATTACATTGCAATATTCCCTTTGCGAAAATGATCCATTACATGGAATAATAATTTCGATACATTTTTTCTAAATTTTTGTATAAAATTCAACTTTCGCATGGACGGGCAATAAAATATTATATACATTGGACTCGTATTTTGAACAACTCGCTCTGGAAACTGTTGTTTTGACGAGTGTAGAGTATGCATATCACAATGTAAGTGTTTGTGAGCCCGCAACATTCCATTTGAATAATACTTAACTCCACTAGTGTGATTATGGTACTCAATTGAATTGCATTATGTGACTAGTGCGGTAACAACGTTTTTCTCGAGCTTAAGCGACAACATATTTTCTTTTTGATAAAAAACCTCACTATGTAACAACGTACGGGTCTTTGCTTGTGTTTATTCATAGATTATTTTCAATAAAATCTCAAATATTACTCCAATTAAAATAACTAAGTAAATACGATTGTGTGACATAAAATACGGATGTTTAGTGCCCGTGTTTCCTGTTCTGATGTTTAACTTTAAATAACAAAACTAAGACGAAAAAACTAATAAATTGATTGAAAGATTAATATCAACGCATGTAATGCTTCCAATTCAATGACATTCGAATACAATAAACCGTCTAAAGTTAATGAATTAATATATTTGCCTTAGATGATGTGTACACTTTGCTCAAGTACGTAGTATAAGCAAACCAGGTGTAACCTTACCATTAAAAACTTTATGTTTTTAATTTTAAATGCACCAATGAGCGACCCCATTCACGGTATTGATTTCGATGAATTAATTCGACTCAACTAAAGCTTATAAAATCATAAGTTGTTTAAAGTTTGTACTTATTGTGCGTTAACCGCTGATCGAGTGATTAAAAAATGTTAAACATGCGGAGTGCGTTCGTCATTGTGTTGTTAAGTGTGGTGCTCGTAAGTAAAGTTTGTTTGAATTAAAAAATTTTCTTTTGCTTAAAACAGTGTAAATATTCAGATCGTCTCTGCCGATGACTATGTTGAACCCGAACGGTGCACTGGCCCGCCACCCTTCGACTTCCGAATGGTATTTGTTTTTAATTTGAAAGTTTCTTCTGTCTAATGCATAAAAAATCGTGTTTAAGAGCCCGGACAATTGTTGCAAAAAACCAATATTCAAAGCCGATATTCGTGAATGTTTGAACAAAACGCGTCAGGTAATAGTGAAACGTTTCCAAAATGTACGAAACAAGAAAAATGAAGAGCAAAGTGAGACTGCTGTTAATGCTGATGAAGGGGTACGCATTCCCTATCATTACACATGAAGGAATCAGGGCATACTGATACCACTATCATTTTTAGTGCTTGGCCAATTGTTTCTCAACCAACGACATTTTCCAAAATGACGAAATCAATCGTGACGAATTGGTCAAGGTACTTGAAGCTCACACCGAAGACAGTGCCTGGCAGTCCATACATTCCGTTGCCGTTGACAGATGCATTGAGGTTTTGAAACCCGATTTGAAGAATATACAAAATAGTAGAAAAGGAGCGCACAGATGCAACCGCGTAGCAGTTCTAATGTTAGTGTGTCTAAATGGGCAATACTTCGCTAAATGTCCGGAAACTCATTTTCAAACTGACAGTGAGTGGAACAGCGGCAGCGTTCTCTTTCTGTACCTCATAATATTTTATGCCTGTTTTAGATGATAATTGCAAGAAATTCCAAGAACACGTTGAAACATGTCCAATGCCTCGAGGAGGACCGTTCGGTCGTGGGTTTGGAAGGAAAGGTTTCGGAGGTAAAAAAGGTGGTAGCTTTAGACCAAATTATGGTCCAGAATTTGACCATGGATCAGGACTTTTCTTCGGTGGAGGACCAGATTTCGGTCCGGGATTCACCTTTGGACACGGGCCAAACTTTGCAACTGGTGAAGTCTTCGGTTTCTTATAAATTTTAATAAATAAAAATTGAAGGATAAAATCTGTTTTTTTAAGAAAGTGGAGCTTGTTTGGTACTGTCCAATCAACGAATTACCGAAGAGTTGCGCGATTAGATGAATAATGATGACACAGCATAAGTCGAAAAACCAATTTCTACAAATTTCGTTTCCTTTGGCTAAAGCATAACCTTTTTTCGACTTCTTTAGCCTGTTTTCAGCTCAAATTTTCTCTCGGGAAAATTCATTGAAAATGCAAACACCAATAGCACTTCAAAAATTAATTTTATTCGAAAAGCTAAAACCGTATTTATTACCCTAATGTTAAATTAAATTAAGAAAAGTCCGTTTTCAAATCAATTCTTAAATGTCAAGAAAAGATTTACTTTACAAAGTTGGCTTACGTGTTTTTACCAGACAGCACATACGCTTGGAAGCTTCGATCTGATTGCAGATATGGATCACAGTCGTTGATTATATCAGCCAATTTTATGTTATCCAACATTGATGTGTGGTTTCCTTCGATAAACTTCAATGTAACGGGGCCTTCAGTAAATCGAGAGAGTTCATAATCTTCTTCGATTTCCACGAAAGCGACTTCAGTTGGTCGGATCAGCGTTATGGGCGACTTGATCTTTTCCACATTCGTAGTATCGAACTCAAACACAATTTTTAATCGATTGTACATTGCTTGAGTGATTGATCGCATGTACTCCTCCGAGTACTCCGCTTGAGATTTTCCAAATTGAACTAATTTGTCAATTTTTGCTTCCCAAGTTGGACACTCTTTAAGTTTTAATAAAAGTTCTTCTGGGTTTTCCAGTGGGAAAATATTTTGTATTATGGCAATGATCAACATCAACTGAATTGACTCGTCAGTTACTTCTGAGCTAATGTGACCGTAACTCAGTTGTTTCAGAAAAACTGGTGCGCCATCGATTAACACCACGTTTCCAGTCATGCCCGACTCTTCCATAATTCTAGCTAGTTCTAGAGTGACAAACGAGCCAAAGGAATATCCAACCAAGTAGAAAAACTCCTTTTTGCTAAATATTTCTCTGACGTTCTGAAAAACAAATCGTTTGAATGAAAAAACTTTTGAAGAAATCAAAGAACAAAACAGGTGACAGAACACTTCTCGGGCATCACCACAAAAACAACTACCTCCGCTGAGTGAAATTGTGCACTACCCGGAAAATATTTGCTTTGTGGGTGAATAATTGTCGCGAAGAAATACCACGTCACCAAAAGAACTTACATTCGCCATAGCATTCGCTATCTCCGGAATAGACTTCATTTCGATAGTTTTCGTCAATTGCAACACGAAGGCTGGCAAGTTAATACTGGAAGCTACATTGTGCCAAGAGATACCAGCCACACCTTCAATACCAGGAACAATCAACATGCAAGAATTGAACTTTTCGGAGATATTTTTCGTGTGAAGTCGAACGTAGGGCTGCTTGCAATTTTTCTCATCACCAAGGTTGCGTAACATCACGTTCAAACCGAGAGTTTTCTTCTCGGAAGCCAGTTTTAGTTTGATATTTTCAGCCCCTTCTTTGACTCGTGCATCTGACAGTTCTTGAAGCTGAGCAAATGTTAAGCAACGCAGGTCTTGAGGTGTTAAAAATATTTCGAATTCTCGTTCCAGGGTCTGTTTTAGTTCGACTGCCATCAATGAATCCATTCCAACTTCAGAAAGTGAGGCAGTCATCGAAATTTGCTTTATGTCTCGAATTCCCATAATGTTTAGAACGCTGTCTATTATGTTTCCCTTACCACCCGATCCTGCACGTTTCTCAGCAACGACCATGCTACCAACAATCGGATCTGTGGATGTTAACAGGACGTCTAACTCCACCAAACACGAAGAAATGCGTTGCTGAAGTGTTCCACCGATTTCCATGTCCAATTTATCTTCAGCCATGTCAGCCAAAAGACCGACCTCCCCTACAGCCCCCCATTGAATAGCCTTTCCAGGTAATCCGCACGCTACTCGTTTTTCAATGATTCGTTCCATTATAGAATTTGCCATGCCATAGTTCGCTTGACCTGCATTTCCACGGCCGCAAGATACACTAGAAAACACAACAAAATGCCTGAGTTGCGGGCACATTTTCCTGCAAAGTTGATCCAAATGTAATGTTGCGTCAGCCTTGGGAGCTAAACATTCTGCGAATTTCTGTACATTTTGATTCTCCAAAATATTGTCCCTGAGGACCACAGCCAAATTGAAAATCCCACCAACGGGACCCAAAACCTGCGCCGCACGAATCAACTTTTCACATCCTTCCCTCGTTGTTATGTCTGACGTGTTAACCACCACCTCAGTTCCATATCCTTCCCAGATTCTAGAAATTTATTTTTTTTATCAAAAATTAAAATTTCCAGGACTTCATTCTTACTTAATTCTGTATGTCTGGTACGATTTGGTGATACCTCGACTCGAACTGAGCATCAGTTTTCGTGCTCCACGAACCACCATCCAGTCAGCTAATTCTAATCCAAATCCGCCCAATCCACCGGGAATGATGAACACCAAATTGGGATCAAAATGCACTCTAGGCACAACTTTCATGGGAACAGTAAACGATGAAAAAGGATCGTCACGAATTTTCAAAACAACTTTTCCAACATGTTTTCCTGTTCCCAAATATCGGAACGCTTTCTCAATGTCTTGAACATCAAATACAGTCGCGAAGAGTGGCTGAATAATACCAGAATGCAAATCGTTTTCCACAAGTGCCGAAATGCGTGCAAGGGTATCATCTGTGGCTGTGAATAAATTATCGACTAACACAGAACGGAACGAAATCTCTTTGAGGAAATCTCCCAGTCCAATTTTTGTGTCATTGGCGAGATCAAACTTTCCGATTTCCAAGAAAGTTCCACCACGTGCCAAACACCTGATCGATGCATGCAGCTTATCGTCAGACAAAGAGTTCAAAACGAAGTCAACTCCTTTGCCATCCGTTTGGATCTTGATCATTGCTTCGAATGAACAATCTCGAGAATTTCCGATGTTGCACTCTGCAGATGCAAATTGATTCATTTTCACTGAGACGGAGTTTTGTAGATTTCTTACCTTTCAACTGGGGATAAGTTTCCATTATGAATCTTTTCTTCTGCGGATTGGAAACGGTCGTGTAAACTTCTAGTCCATAGGCCAGGGCAACTCTGATAGCAGCTAGGCCGATGCCACCACTACCAGCGTGAATAAGGATAGAATTACCCCTTTTGATAGGATTACATGTAAAGAACGCTGTGTACACAGTTAAGTACACCACAGGGCAAGTCGCTGCCTCCTTTAGGGTCCACTTATCGGGAACAGTCCATGTAAGATGTTTCTGTGGGACTATATGAGTTCCAAGAGACCCTGATATTACAGTACCCATCACTCTCTGACCATTTTTGTTAACACCAGAAAATTCAAAACCAAGAACACACTCTTGATCCAATCGGTTGCTACCGAATACTTCGACTGCCAACCTTCCTGTTGCCAGCATAACATCTCGGAAATTCAAAGATGCGTACTGGATATTGACCAAATTTTTACTCCTTACGACATCAATTGCTCCTTGTACCCATGTCAACGTAGACAAATCCCCTCTCTGTAAAACGTTTCCATAACAGTGATCTCTGCGTGGCTTTTCCTCTAAAATTTGCACCAGTTCCAGATGCCTATAACTTCCCCATTGACCCTGAAACGAATGATTTTAAGAGAACGCAATCAATCACTCAAATTGTTCAAATTACATTTTGAAAAACATTAATCCCCAACCCCAATTTTAGTTGATTGCTGTAGAACGTATCGTCCAAACTAAATGGAGGAGCGCTCTCGTCGTTGATGAACACACAAATAGCACGATTGCCATTTGGCTCTTTGCGAATGCAATTCACCAAACCTAGTATGCCACTGTATGAGTCTTTTTCACTGACAACAATAACCGGTGACTCCTTCATTGCAGTTTGCAGTTTTTCCAGCCACTCTGAGTCCCTCCCATCCACATAAACCACAACCGGAATCTCTTGGATTTTTCTTTTAATTTTTTGAAAGACAACCAAATTTTCCTCTTCATTTTGTATATTCGCCACCAATTGCAAACCAGGCGGCACTGCTACGGCGTTGACGTCTAAATTCAAGCTTTCTCTTGAGACCAAATATCCATTTTCTGTAAGGCTAGACAAACTTTTTTCAACAAAATCGAGATTCGACAGACAACGGAATGCCACCACAAATGTACAGTTCTTTACCGCGGAAAGGTGTCCATCTTCCACGTGGATGTTACCGAGCTGAATGTCCTGTGGCGTCAAAAACATTAAATCGGATGTGATCAACGGCAGATCGCCCAATGCCAGTTCGAAAAGGTTAATTATCGGCTTGTTACGGTGTTCGTCTACTTCCACAGCCTTCACTTTAAGTTGCGGATTATTTTCCAGAGCCAGTTGCACACACACCCTAACCGCATCGAGTGTCGTAAGCTCCGGTGATGGACAATGTGGAACGAATTTGTAAGTTTCTAGCACAGGGAAACCAGGTGGCTTGCGTCTGGCCACTGGACTCGTGTGAACGCCAAATATTTCAATTCCACCGGAAACCAATATTCCAAGGGTTGGACACACCTGTACCTCAAAACAAGGGTCCTCAGGGTCGAGTTTTGCGACCATGTTCATGTGATCCTTGGCATTGATTCGCATTTTCTGGATTCTGGTTGGCAATATCAACGACCTTGAATCTTTACCGATAATATGTATTTGCAGCAAACAGTCCTGTTGAAAGATTCACATTTACATTACATCACTTCGGATCGGTTGGGGAATCTTTCTAGGGTAATTGACGTACCAGGTAGGAGATCCAATTCAAATCCCATTTTATTTTGCCGTACAAACCGTCACCGCGTGCTTGTGTAACAGATCTAAAAGCACCAGAGTAGTGGTAGCCTCTCAAACGTAATTCCTTATAAAAATCGCGTTCCGACATCAATGGGTATTCGGATGGTGGTAATGGACGAAGTTGTGTTAATGGCAATGGTTTCTGCACTTCCGTAATGAATCCGGTCACGACTGCTGTGTTTCCTTCTGTTATTTCGAATCTTCCAGTGCCAGTGTGAATCATAATCGTAAATTCAACTTCTTGACCTTTGTTCATTGAGGTAGCTCGAAGGAAACGAATATCTTCAAATTCTACACTTACGTCAAAGAAAATTGGACCTCGAATCATTGCAAGTGTTTCCCACACCATCTGAAGGTAAGCTGTTGCAGGGAACAAACAACGACCTGGAAATGTCACGAATTCAGTTCGCTTCTCTTGAGTGAGTTTATATCTTCCTCACCATCAACAACATGTCCGGCAATGAAATCAAAATCTTGATCCGTAAGACTAACTTTTATTTTTCGCTCCGCACTGCGAGTTGATCGTTGCAATTCGAATTTCGTAACAAACCAATCCTCACTATGCTCCCAACGTACCATTGGAGAAATTTTCGGCGTACCACGGGATACAGGATAATTAATAATCGGATATAAGTTTTCGAATGTCATATTCAGACCGTTGAGATAGAGTCTAAAAGAAAAATTTATCTTTGTGAATTGTATGGGACTGTATAGTTTTATGATGTAGCTATTTTGTTGCTAATCTTTGTTTCTTTTACGAGTACCTCCTCAAGCATGTACAGTGTACAGATACGATGGAAAAAGAGCTAACGATGTAACGTTGATTCTTTGGAGCAGGTGCCAGAATTTGGTTTGGGAAGCAACATGTACACCGACTACCGAACCATCGTATCGTCAACTTTCTGGCAGAGCCGCTGTGGAAGTGGCAATAAATGCTGCCAACATTAAGTTGAACAAAAGCAATTTTCCAAATATTTTTCACATATTCAACTAGTTATATAAAGTTGAAAATCCCAGTTTTCTTGCCCACTATTACGTATTAGCTAAATAAAATAAAACCATATGTTTCGACCTCGTAAATAATTTTCCGTAAAATCTAGTTCAATCAAGTCGTTTAAGCAACAAAATACGAACAATGTCCTTGGGAGAAATAGTTAACTTACTTTCCTAGAGCATTTAGGAAGAAGTTGAGGTTGCTCTTATTTCCTCGCTGAGTCAGGGGTATATGGACTCCATTTGGCATCCCCTTCTTCATTATTGCTTGCAATAATCCGTGTGGTGCAAATTCAATTGTGATTGCATTTTCTGGTAGAAGGGCCATAGTTTCTTCAAAGAGGACAGAACCTAATAAGTTATTCGTGTGATACTCGGGAGAACTGTATCGGTTTTCTTCATGATCCCAGCGATTTTTTGGTATACTCGAACTTAACCATTTTTCTGTCTTTCTTTTAGGCTCAGGTATGACGTCCTTCAGCCTTTTCAATAACTTTGGTCCCATATCAGAAATGTACCTTGAATGGTAGGCAATATTTGAACTGTTTACTTCTTTGGCAAAAGTTCCTTGTCTTTTTAAGAAATTCACGAAAGCGGTTACTTCCTCTTCTGGTCCGGATATCGTACCTGCTCGGAAAGATATTCTTTAACTTTGAACTAAAAATTATGCCAAATGGAGAAATACTTGAGTTCGATGCGTTGTGGCAAGCTACCTCTATGGTAGGTGGAATTATGTTTTTAATTTGTTTATAACCGAGTCCGACCGCCGCCATTGAACCTCGTATTTTGTCCGTCTCTAAACTAGCCATTCCGCGAGAGTATGCCGCTAGCACCATTTGGTCCCCAGTCATGCACCCATCAGCATAGGCACATCCCAATTCTCCAACCGAATGGCCGATAAAATAATCAGCCGACAAATTCAGTGCCCTCAACACATCCACCAAAGCTACCTGGATTGCAGCTATACCAACGAATGAATTCAAAATATTGTCAAATGATCTTGGATCTTGTGATGTGATGATTTGTATCAAGTCCAAATTGTATGGCTTGAGAGTGTCGTGAGATCTTTGTATCGATGCCCTAAACAACGGCAGCTCTAGTAATGATGTACCCATTTCTACCCATTGCGAACCCATTCCACTGAAAACCCAAACAATTGGACGCTTCAGTCCTGAGAAATGTTGCGTTTCTTTGTTTAGACAAAAAGCATTTGCTTTCGGACAATGTTCATACAATCCAAAGCATCGGTACATGTAGCCAGGCGTATCATGACTTTGAGTACTGTGGATAAGACTGACATATTCAGCATCTAAACTTTGTTGTTCCATATTCTTAAAGAATGCATCAATAGCTTCTTCAGTACGTCCAGACCAGATTACGATGCGAGGAATTTTATCCTGAGGAGCCCCATGGTTCAGTTTCTCCTTGGAATATCGGCCTAACAAAAGAGACACGAATTTCAAATGTCCGAATAAACCTTGGTAACTGGTTACTTACGCATTAAGCAATGTGCATTTGCTCCACCGAAACCAAAAGAATTGATTCCAACTAAACTTCCTTCAAGTTTTGTTGGTTCGGTGCAAACCTTTAGCCTTCCCTCTTCCAATGATTTTATGCCAGGTCTTACTCTAGTGAAATTTATGTTTGGAGCTACCAATCCATTTTCAAAAGCTAAAATTACTTTCGCCATTGAGCAGGTGCCTGAACTGGACTCTGAATGACCAATGTTTGATTTTACAGATCCTACCAGCAACGGAGTTGATCTTCCCTTACAAAATATATTATCAATAGCTATACACTCCTCTGGATCTGGATAGAATCAAAAATAGTTATAGCAGTTTATCTTTAAGGCAACGACATAAATACCTCCAACGAATGTTCCAGTGCTGTGCGCTTCGAGGTAAGAAATTGATGACGGATCCATTTGAATGTCTTGATAAAATTCACTCAATAGCTTTTCTTGCATTTTTCCCGATGGGTACGTTATTCCTTCGGGCTTATAGCCATCACAGTTGGTTTTTGAATAGAGTACCGTCGAGTAAATTCGTTTTGCATGCTTTGCCTTCTGTAGGAGAAAAGCACATACAGCTTCTGAGCGAGTGTATCCTGATGCATCAACATCAAACGGACGACAGTATCCATTCGGTGCTAGTACACCCAGCCTATGGTTTGCAATTTATTTATGTATAGGAAATACTTTCTTTTTAAGTTCAGTTGTACCTAGCAAATTGAAGCGTGACGTAAGGGTGCATGCAAAGATTAACTCCACCTACAATCGCCGCTTCGCATTCACCGCTGCGAATGGCAGTGAATGCATTATCCAGTGCGTAAAGAGAACTGCTACACGCAGTGTCTATCAAGAATGACGGTCCCTGTAAACCTAACGAATACGAAATCCTGTTTGCTAACATAGCTCTGCTACACCTGTTTGATGAAATCAAATTTGTATTTAACTTTAACTCAGTTGTTTCGAAGACACACTGACCCAGTTATACCAAACCCACCAGACGAAATTTTTTCATAAAACCAAGTTTTCTCAGATTCCGAGAAACAGGCACCTATAAATACGCCAGTCTTCGTTTCACGCAATACTTTCGGATTGATTCCAGCATCTGCGGAAACATTTTGAGATTTGTGTCAACTAAGTGAATGAAATATTTAACCTAAGACTGCTTCATATGCTGTTTCAATTAATAACCGACATTGTGGATCCATGGTGTGCGCTTGTTTGAAATGTACACCAAAAAATGTCGCATCGAACTTTTCAAGATCTTGGATCTTTCCCATTCGTCTAGGGATTTCAAGATTGAAATGTTTCCATCGTATTTCTTCATCATCAACCATGTCAATCTACCGGGAAAAATATATTAATACAATTTTCGACCTTCTTCATTCGAAGCAGTTGAACTTGTATTGTTCATTCTAGAGTTATTCTGTAACTTCTATGCAAAAATCATTATGTTTCTTATTATCCCGCTTTAAACCGCTTTAAAGAATCTCTCAAAGTATACTTTCCTTTTACAAAGTGATCTCTCGGGGCAAAATGAGAACGCCTCTACTTGACAAGTTATAACTTGACATTTTTAACTTGACAAATTGTTTTCCTACTTGACGTTTAAATAGTATCCATTAATAATTAGTTGGTAGTCGCTATAGCTTCATCCCAATAGTCCGAGACATTACCTTTACGTTGGCATTGCAGAGAAACTCTGCCGAATTTCAGGTTTTTCACAAAATGACTACCAAGACCACAAATAGTTCGAACCAGAAGATCTCTATGGTGTTTCTGAAACTTGGAATCATTGCGCTTGGTCGCCGCTGTTAGTGCCCTCTAGTGCCCTCCAAAAACAGTGCGTTTTTTACCTTTTGACCGCTCTAACGCCCCATACCACATGGCATTTTTAAGTTTTTATATTTTAAAAAAACCTACTCTCACATATCTAAACATTGTGTGATTTTCAGCCATTGTATTTGGCTCTTCGGAAAGATATTAAAGAAACATGTTTTCAGCGATGCCGGTGCAGAGGTACTTTTGATCACCTCTGGCGGCCGATTAAAATTTTGTTAAAAAAAAGAAAATTCTTCTACGATTTTCTCAGGATAGTCCACAGATTCGATTCACACCAAATTTAGGAGAATCGAAGAGATGATGTATTTGAGCTTCATACAACCTGATTTAAGAATTCGCGAATTCACTATTAAATGTGCCGTTTATTTTCAAAAATTAGAACAAATTTGCGCAATTTCATTTAACGGTATAATTTGAATACTTTTCCGATTTATGGTAATAACAAATTAGGCTTGCGGATTGAGAGGTTGTATTCAAAATGTTTGAGAAGATGCTAACTCAATTGAAAATTTAAAAAAAAAATTAAAATAATCAGCAAAGTTTAACGACCGCTAGCGAGCATTAATGAATTTTAATTGAGTTTTACAAAATTTATCACATTTAAATGGAATGGAGCCGCCCTTTAAGAAAATTTAAAAATAACGATCGGCTAATGCATTTCTTTTGTAATTTTCACTTTTATGGAAAAAATGTACCACCCGGTAAAGACATTCAAACTTTTTTAACGGGCGGTTCCTGAATATCGAAGAGGGCAAAAAGCTTCCATACTAAGCCGAAACCGCCCGTTGAAGAAGTTATAAGGTTTCTACCGGCTAGAAAATTTGTCAGAATTTACAGACCCTTTTGCTAGAGAAAGATTTGCTAAAAAAGTAGGCGAATTTATAAAAAGTAGCTAATGTACTAGATCTACATACAAAAGACCAATAAATCAAATACATGTAAATAACGCCTTTTCGATTTTTCACATTTTCATTAACTAATCTTTCTTTGTAAATAATGATTATTCATTCATGAAATATTCACAAGCATTTACTATCAAGGAGCACTTTTAAATTTTTCTTCCATTGTTTATCGAATTACACAAACCTTATTGTAAAGTTTATACTCGAATTCAGCGACATTTTTTGCGTTTGGAAATTTTCCAGACATTCCTGATACCACAATATCATCATCTGAAGTTAATGGAAATGTTCTGGAGAACAATTTTTGCTGCTGCATCACAGTAGCCGTTTTGGGTGTAGGTGGCATGGTGATGGGTTTTTATCTTACTAAATTCGAAAGAAACGTCACCAAAAATCACAAATCCCGGTATTCTTTCGTATACAAGTTTGTTTTAACCTTTCGAGGATTTTGATTGTACTTTCTTCACTTTCTTTTCGAAAATTAACTTTTTTCGGTTTAGGTTTCACTTTTCATTTTACATTAAGAAACACAATCAGTGTGAATGTGGATGACTCCCTTCGATGGGTAAAACGACTAAGTTTGCTTCATCGATAACCGTTGCTTTTATAATCTTTGTCCGATTCACTTACAGTTGATTACATTAACATTATTTATAACTAAAAATTCTATCACATAATATTGAAAGAAAACAATCGCTACGAGTTCATTATCGGGGTTTATGGCCATGAATATTTTTGTCGGTGTGTGTTAAATAGTTCAAATTGGGTTTTCAAATTCAACTTAGGTTTCATTGATTCGGTCTAGATGTTTGAATACTTATGTGTAACTTTTGCAGCAATATATAAAAAAATCCTTTCCGTGATAGAGGCGTGAGCCGAAAATAGGCTTGCGGCCTTTGTGTTTAAAGGTGTTACCCTCAAGTCATTCAACTTTTATATTATTACGGGTGGATTCTCGTTAATTCGTAACTTTTACGGACTACAGAAAGCTTCGAATTATCGAGAAAGTCGAATTATCAGTAAAACATTGTTCTAACAGAGCTTCATTGTCTTCGATACGTTTGAGGTCTACATGAAAACTAGTTATGACATTAAATTCTGGTATAGCGTACGAATTATTATCTTAACGAATGGAACGCTGAACGTTAATAAGGATAATAAGTTCTTTTTTTTTATGTGGAGTGTTAAAGAACTAAAAAAATGTTTGAACGGGCGACACTCCCGAAATTTATTGGAAATTTTTGTCAGTTATTAATGAGGAGAGTTTATCTCCTTTATTCCTTGATCTGTGCTTTCCCCTTTTGTGGAAAACTTTTTGATCCCAATTTAAAAATTTGTTTGCTATTCTGTAAAATGTTAATAATAATAATAATAATCCACCGTTACAACCCGTTCGGGACAGAGGCAAGATCATTTTTTATTTACTAGTCTCGCAACTTTTTATGAGCCTTTGCGAAGTTTTTACAGTGTCAGTGGTAGAGATGAGTGGGAATCACTTTTTTGCTGCCCGTGCCCACCCGGTTCCTTGCCGAAATTTAAAAAAAATGCCCGTCAATTTCATGTTAGAATCTGCCCTTTACCCAATGTGTGAAAACTAGAAGGGTTTAGAATGCCCATTCGTCCCATCAGTGTATTTCACTGGCAGACATTTTTTGGACCACAAGCTCTACGTGAATTCCGAACCACACCTAACGGCAGCTAGCATTTTACCATTAGGATTTCTTCTGTTGCTAATTATATCTCCGCCTGATGCTAGGCATTGAAGAAAAATCCTATACAGAATTTGTCCCATATGTCCCCACCAGGATTGAGCCCGGATATTCTTATCGGAAACCAGTACGTTACCAACGAGTTAACCCGTTCCCTATGTTCATACACCTACCGGCCCTTTAAGTACAGGTATTTATTGCTGTAACTTCAGCAATAGAATGTTTAACAACAAAATCTTAGACGAAGGTGAAGAGGTCGACGTAATTTGACCCATTTGACCGTATATACTCCATTTCTTGGAGTGTTTCGGTTTATATTCTTATTCTGTAAATACTATTCATTGAATAAATAATATAAAAAATGTCGCATAATTTTTGTAATTTTATTTTTTATTTCAATTTCGGTATCGCTGTTGTACGTAGATTGGATTAAGAAGCTTGGGGCAAAAGTGTGGAAAGGTCAAATTCTGTATGCATAATTTTTCCAATAGAAAACTTCATTTTGTGAATTTTGGGTTTGATGTCATATTTTATTTATCTGTGATAGAAACATTTAAATGCTTTAATATTTTTTGAGTCTATCAACTTTACTGTGTACATACGTGCCAATGAACTGAAAAAAGGTATAAATAAATGCTTAATGAATCGGTTAGTGTATTATAAATCTAAACTTTTATTCCAGTGTCAACGACTGGTAATGAATTTGCAAACACATACGTGAATGAAATATATGCCCTAAGTACAAGCTTACATCGTAGGTAAGTTTTTTCCAAGCCAATTGCAAGTGTTTTTTGTGAATGATCTGTTCAACCCGAGTTTTAAATTTCATATCTTCCTAGCATACTTTATCCAACGTCACTAATCCTGTAATGCCTCTTCCGCCGCAATGAGGGATAAATTTATTACCGATTTCACTGGGATTTTCGAGAATGGGTAGTGCCTCGGTTCTAAGTACTTAGGAAGCTCATGCTGATTGCGCCTATCCCAATATATCGCGTGTGGAAACCGTACGTATGAGTGCACGTACTCATTACATGCTAGCCTGCTGTTTGGTTCCAAAAACACAAGAACCGAAATAGAAAAGATAAAGTAAAACTTTCTAAAGTAGTTAAATTAGCGCCATTCACGCCTACCTAGTAGGAAATTATTAGAATTTGTTGAACTGTTTAACGCGTTTACAGACCGCCTCCTCTGTGATATTCGTCGAATTTGGTTCCCCTATTTGAATGGATTGTACAAATTTATATGGAAAAAGTGTAAAGTTGATTCGTTTTGATTCCATTTATCTTAGTTTGATTAATTTTTTTTTTAATTTAATTGATCCCTCTTGTGTTTTTTTTTTCTTTTTTTTTATATTTGTACGATTAAATATGTTATAAATTGATTCATTGTACTGAACATGTTCAGGGTAAAAGTCTATAATGTTTTGAATAAATAAATATAAACATAAAGTGTGTTGTGGCTATGTAGCTACTAGGCTAAAACCTTTTCAAATGACAATTTAGGGGATATTGAAAATTAAATTAAATCGTATGTTTCAAAAGGTGCGCCTTCAAGGATAGACAAAATTGATTCAAGTGCTTAGAATGTCTAATTCTCTGTGGCAGTGTATTCAACAGTGTAGGCCGAGAGTCGAGCAAACATCTTTTACCATAATTAGACTGGATCTTGGGGTTTCTTAGCAGGTATGAATATCTGGTACCATAAGCGTTGAGGTTGCTAGAAAAAATGACAGAGTGGTGCTTTAAGTCGTTCAGGCAACAAAAAACTAATTTGCAGACTGAAAAGCTGTACATCTGAGGAACAGTCAACATGAACGGAAATTCAGGGCTGAAAAGTAACTCAGTTGAGTACCGTTCAGGTAATTTATGAGTTACCTTATGAGCTCTCCTATGCAAGATTTGGAGCTCACTTATCCGCGATTTTTTGACTGAACCCCATATACCAATACAATAATTGAGATGACAGTGAATCGTAGAGAAATAAATTAATCTCAAAAATTTTTTGAAAGGAAACGTAGTGGCCTAATGATACCTATCCGCCTGGAGATCATAGTACCAATATTCGCAAAATGTGCATCCCAGGTAACAAACTAGTCAAGGGTTTACCTCAAACACTTCACTGTCGAGTAAGTTTTAATCTCAGTACCATTAAAGGATAGAAGAGGCTGATTTTGAATTTTGACATGAGTTTAAGTTTAAGTTTTTAAGTTTGAGTTTAAGTTTATTCATCAACAATTTATAAATGCGTACTTATCATTAAGTTTCAATGTGCTCATGCACCTTTAAGAAACATTAAAAATTTAGAAAATATATATACAATTCAAATCAATTTCAAGTTAGAAAATATAGAAAAATAGAAAAAAATAACAAAAAAATCTTACATATTTCGAGTAGCAAGTATCATTGGTAGCAAATAATGTATTTTATATTTAATATTTAACGTAGCAATTGCTAAATCATTAAGTAGGATGAGAATACAAAAATAAAAAACATTTTGAGGAGTGTTCATGTGAGAGTAATGGGCTTCCCAACAGGTGGAGAAGTGTGAAGAGGCCATACATGTGCGAGAAACAAGCCTCACAGAGCTTATGAACCATCCCTAAATTACTATATATATCAAACTGGAAGAGAACTACTGGAGTCTGATTCAAACTTGTTAATATTCGCTTCATTATTACTTATTCAATCCATACACTCGTTTCCGAGACCTTGTCTCTTCGATGGTTTACGAAAATGGATCAGCTTTGTTTTACTCGAGTTCAACGTCAGCATATTGATACGGAAATATTCAGCAATAGTTTCAAGGTCCTTTGAAAAGTCAGAAATATTACTAGAAACGTCTACAGATGAAATGAACATATTTGAGTCATCTGCGAAACCGAAGGGGGAGGATTTAACAGGGAGATCAAAAAAATCATTGACAAAAATTATAAACAACAAGGGAGACAAGACGCCACTTTGAGGAACCCCCATAGTCACCTCTGCCTATGGACTACATAAACCATTGCATTCAGTATATTGCTGCCTGCCACTCAGATAGCTGCGTATCAAATCAAGAGCTACACCCCTTATGCCAGCGTATTCAAGCTTAAGTAATAGCAGATCATGCATGACTGTGTCAAAGGCTTTTGATAGGCCAATAAACAATCCCGACACAACTTTCTTGCCATCTATCTCCTTGTTTATCATACCGATAAGCTCAAAAAGGGCTGTGTGAGTACCACTCTCTTCTCTGAATCCGTACTGCCCCTTGTTGAAAAATTTACAAGATTCGGCCAAAATGTGTCTCTCTTAGAACAGCGTATTTCCTACCCTTCCTACCTAAGTCATTCTATTTTTTAGTTGAAGACAAGGCTTAACAGAAAGACACGACAAGATATACAAAAAAATTGCTTGAATTACCGAACCTTTATTATTCTCATCTCTTTCGTTTATTTGTACAAGTTTATTTAAATGAAAACATATACCCAGGTAACATTATAATGCGTATACGAAGCCACATAGATTGAAGGTCACGTAAAAATACACATCATCCGTTTGTTCGGTTATTTCGAAGTATTTTTTTGCTATAATAACGAGAATTACAAAGTGTTTTTTTTACTTTATTACACTACTTTTTCTGTTAAATGTGGAGATTTTTTTAATAACACTTACGGATTTCATTTTAGACAATGTGGCAGCGACCAAAACAATAGTCATGGATTTAACACCATTTAAAGTTCAACGAGCAGTAAATTTAAGAGAAGGATGCTTTCAAGAAGCCTTTGATTAACTTTCGGGCAGTGTTCTTAGGACATGTTCTTCGTTGTTTTCATCAATAACGTTGGCAATTAAATTAAGTTTAGATGGAGTAATATTGTACTACACTAGGGACCCTACATTTTCACTAACTTTTTTTGTGATATCCGGAAGTCCATATCTTTTATTCAAAACCTTGAAGAGCGATTTCCGTTCTAATTTCGCAGAGATATACGTCAAAAAGTTTCAACAACCTTCAAAAAGCTATGTTTTATAATGTCAAATGTGTCATAGTTTCTCGCTGTAGTAGTTAACAATAGTATAAGTGTAGTATCTTGGGATGAAAAAAAAATCAGTCTTTTTTAAGATACGTAACGTACAGAAGGCATCATTTCAGCTTAAAAAAAATTTTGAATTGAAAATTAATTTTACAAGCAAAAACGACTTAACCTCTTAACCAATTTGGAATATTTGTTCAAATTTAGTGCTTTAAAAATTACTTGTGCTGCAGCAACATTGGCTCAGCGATGCAGGAGCAAAAAACGTCTTCCAGAATATTTCCGTCATCGCCAGACGACGATATCGTGATATCAGGAATTTCCGGAAAATTTCCAAATGCAAAAAATGTCGATGAATTTGAGCATAAGCTCTACAACAAGGTAGGTGGAGCGGAACTGAAATACTTTATTAAATATTAGGAAGAAAAGTTCCGAAAATAAAGGGATTTTGCTGCCCTGAAGACTAGACACAGTTGAGATGAAGGGTTTGCTCTTTTCGGATAGTAAGTCGAAATAAAGAAATGGCTAACCTTTATTCATTTGCTAATCTATATGCATTGGCCTCAGAGCTTAAAAAGTTGTTGAGAATAGTTATTTACGCAACAAGGTAGTAGGCCGAAAATTCTTTACCGTTTTGCGTATTAAGTTTTGGTACCTGGGACGAAAGTTGAA
The DNA here is from genome assembly GCA_029228625.1 of Pseudolycoriella hygida. Taxonomy (NCBI): domain Eukaryota; kingdom Metazoa; phylum Arthropoda; class Insecta; order Diptera; family Sciaridae; genus Pseudolycoriella; species Pseudolycoriella hygida. The sequence goes on along the minus strand of WJQU01002495.1, from coordinate 2,206 downwards.
AATTGTAAGCCCAAGTGAGTTTAGCTCATTTCACAAAATTGATCCCTCATGTAATGACTTACTTCCGCACCCCCCACTGTAATCTACTATTCCCAAAAACCTTTAATGTCTTAATTTTTGGACCCGTACGAAGAACGAAGTTCTTCGAAAAGGAGTCTATTGCGTTTGCCACGACGTTTGTAACCATTCGAATTTCGACCAGGGAGTAGGGGGGAGCACCGATCATGGTGATTAGATGACGAATCAGCAATAAAAAAAATGTCCGTCCGTCCATCCGTCAACACGATAACTCGAGTAAAACTCAACCGTTTTACAAAAAAAAAAAAAAATATTGAATGTATGCACCAATAAGCTAGAGCCGTTTAAGTGGTTTTTGTTTTTTTGCACATAACTCAAGTAAATCTTTTGCGATTTTCATAATTTTTTTATTTAAAAGGCCTGGGCATGCTTCACAACTTATGGAAGAAATGTTTTTAATTTTGAGCTTTTAGACTCAGCCAGGACCCTAGAACTGAGTCTCTACTATGTGCTAAGGTGTTTTTTCTACATAAATCGGGTGAATCTTATCCGATTTTCAAAATCTTTTTTTTCCTGAAAGATAATCAGAAAATTGATTACGAGATTGAATTTGGGCAAAGTCGGTTGAAAACTTTCGAAAAAGTGGTTAAAAACGTGGTTTTTTGAAGGTTGGTGGAACTTTTTCACTCATATCACTGCGAAATTAGAACAGCAAAGGTTTTGAATGAAAGATATGGACATCAGAAAATCACCAAAATGAAATTAGTGAAAATCTGTCGAGTGGTTCGGGCTATAGAGTCCATAGCGACCCAACACGATATTTGTTTTTTTTTTCGTGAATACTCCTTTGATAATAAGGTTTTTTGTGCAGTGTTGTAGAAAAAAGGGGTGAACTTTTTTTTCCATGGAGTTATGGGTCGGAGGCCTCTGCTAAGAGCTCTAGGTCGATTTTTAATTCAGGGATTATTTTAAGGGCTTGGAAAAATTTTTTGCGCCGTTTCTTCGGACGGGTTTCGGCAATTTCCAATCCTATTTAAAATGGACGTCATTACATACACTTCAGAGTTATGCTTAAATACGTTCGATTCTTTTTGCAACATCTATTCTGATACGGGTCCCTTGCATATGTTTTAATTGAAGCAAACAACAGGTGTCTGTATGTCTGTTGCTCAAACTTTTTCGTTGCTATATTTAGAGACGGTATAATGACTCACTCCAGTTCCATATCCCAGTTTTGTCAACTATAAATTAATCCAATGTTGATTTTAATTTTTTTTTTTTTTTGTCAATTAACAATTTCAAATCGTCGTTTATGTTGGAAGTTATAAATCAAAGTTTGCAATTTGTAACATTATTTGATCTTTTGGATATCAGACCAGTTGTATGCAACCATTTTAAGTTAAAAGATAACTTTCCTACTTATGAAGAACGAAACAAAGAACAACGACAAGCATTGAAATCAGCATTTTACGCCATCATAGGTATCATGCTCGGAGCGGTAGCAGAGAGCGTGACGCAGTCCCCACACCCCAAAAAAAACGTCCACAAACCCAAAAATCTCCATACAAAAACTTTTGGGACAAGACACGATGTATAGGCGAAGTTTTGAGTTTTTTCCCCTCGCCCCCCTTCCCCTCCAAATTATTTTTAAAAAAACTACGTCGCAGCAGCTTTCAAACAAGCCCTCACTCATCAAAATCGGTTGAAAATTGGCTGAGATATCGCCAATCAAAGATGACCAATTCCTATGGAAAGTGGACAAATTACCTTTGTAATTAATAACAATTTTATTCCTGTGTGGTGTGTCAACCATCTATCTATCTATGTATCTATGTATCTATCTATCTAATTTTTTTTTTTCTCGAGAACCGCCCGAGCGATTTCCTTAAAATTTTCAGGGAACGTCAGTCTCGGCCCCAAATGAAAAATTTCATATGCCGCTTTTCCGGGAAAATTCTGGAAAAGCCGTGGCATGGGAAAAAGTGGTCAATTTTAGGGTTTTTCGGTAATGCTCGGAGTTTTCGAATTTTAGCTCCGGAGTGACAATAGCTAGAGAGTTGGCTTCTTTGGGAAAGTTATAGAGTTTGGTCAGGAGAATTTTTTGGGATCTTAAGAAAATGGCTGCCAGCGGCCAAACTGGCGACATCTTGAATTTTCCCAAGCAATAAATTAGATTTTTTTTGGTTTT
>WJQU01002494.1:0-29188 GCA_029228625.1 Pseudolycoriella hygida | reverse complement strand
GAAACTTAGAGCAAAAATAATTTGAAACATAATCAAAGACCCGTACGTATCAGAATAGATGTGACAAACAGAATAGATGTGGCAAAGTGACTCGAACATACCTAAATATACAAATAAGCAAACAATCCAACGTTTTCTGTTCTATTGTAACTGTAAAAATTTCAAAGATCCATAGAAATTACCCAAGGTCGAGGGGTGGCGCACTACATTTATTCCATTTATTCTTTTATTCCATTTATTCCATTTATTTTTGTTGTTTCTGCGAAATATCTGAACCAAACACATCACAAGTTAGACAAATAAGTTCAAAAAAAGGTTTGCACAAATTATAAAGCATTTAAACCGTCTTGAGATTAAATTTTGTTTTTTTGGGAATAAATGGAATAAATTTATTTATTCCATTTATTCCATTTTTCAACAAAAATTCTTTTAAGTTTTCAAAAGAGGGTTTTTTTCACTTTTTGACACATTAGTATGGTTTGTTGTGTTGTGTTGCCATCAAAATCAAGTCTATTTGAGGTTTTGACGAATTTGAAAAAATTATCATTTATTCCATTTATTCTAATATTTATTCCATTTATTCCCATTTATTCCATTTATTCCATTTATTCTCATTTATTCCATTTATTCCATTTATTCCCATTTATTCCATAAACCGCAGAAGTGCGTCACCCCTCGTGATTCATCATCGTATCACCGATGATTCGTCATCGTATCACCGATGATTCATCATCGTATCACTGATGATTCATCACTGTATCACCGATGATTCCTCATCGTATCACCGATGATTCATCATCGAATCATTGATGATTCATCGAGACATCACAGATGATTGTGGAATCAACGATGATTCACCGGTAAATCACCGATTAATCATCGCGGAATCACCAATGATTCACCAGGGAATCACCAATTATTCACCGGAGAATCATTCATGATTCACTGTGGAATCACCGATAACTCTCCGGTTATTCATTGGTGAATGATTGGTGATTTCCCGGTTAGTCATCGGTGATTCCCCGGTGATTCATTGGTACACAGGCGGACGGACAGGAATGGTGAAAACATAAAGTAGCTATCGCTACCTAATAAAGGTACATACCCATCAACAGGAATATGATATTGCACCGGCTAAGTTGCAAATGGCATCTATAATAATACTGCTACTGCATTCGGCTACAAATAGTCACTTCGTTGAATGAAATTTCAATGCATTCCTAGCTATTCCTAGCAATGATGGTTCAGTCTTTATAGGAAATAATGTGGGTGTGTGTAGCTTATGATTTTCTCAATAATTTCTTGAGAAGTTCAAGGTGTGAAGAAGAAAACACAAACTGATAACCAAACATCAGTTTCTTCATTAATAATTAGCTTTAACTGTGAAATGGACATGACATCAGGCATTGCAACTTTGAGTTGCGATATGGTTTACCATCTGGTCTTCGTCTTTTGTCTAAACCATCATGAATACAATTTGTCGTTACTTCGTTAAACTTAATTCAAAATACAAAGAGTTCGTGTAGCCTTTATTTATGTGCATTTGTTGGCAGATAAATTATTTCAGTCATGAATTATTTTGACTTTCTAAATTGTTTCGAAAAAAAACTACATTCGAAATGGCAAAACGACGGTTTAGATTTGATAAAGAATGACAAAACCTTTGCGTAAATATAAAAAAAATTATTGTCGATGTGTGTTTAAGAATTCAGCATGCGAAAATAACTTCATTTTATGTACATTTATATCTCTAATCAGCCATACACTAAAGGTCATACAACGAGACGGCGACAATATTTTATTGATTAACTTTAGTATAAGTCAAATACGAATATTCTGCGAATTGCATTGATAATGAAGTCTTTCTCAACTAAACGCAAGTTTTTTTATCTTTGAAATATGCAATAAAGTGGAAATTTATCTTGGTTCTTGAATGCCTTGGGTAAAAAGGTGAATTTCAAATCGTATGATAAATGAGTTACTTTCTACACAAAATTATATCAAAGTAACTAGCTGATAACAACCAGCATACAACGTAGCAATACATTGTGCTTATGACAAAACCATGTTGCAGATACAATTTTATTGATTCGGTTTCGTAACAAAAAGTAAATCGTAATTTAATATCCCTTTCGACGATAAATTTTATACTTCAGGAGAAGCCATGCAATTGCTTTTGTTTATATTGAATTATTTACACACAGTGCTTGCAAGAACAAATAAACAAAACAGATCGATTCCATGTTCAATTCATTTATGTACGAAAACATACACATTTCGTTACAACTTCTTGTCACTTCGCAGTGAATCAGAATGTGAAATCAATTCATCTGGTTGGTTTATGCTTAATCTAACGTGTAGGGGTACGGCATTATGCGATACATAAATATTTGGGTAGATGTGCGGTGAATCTAGAATTAAGGTGAAATAGAATTGAGGTGAATTGGAGTTGAAGTGAAAAGGTCGAATAACAAATAACTCCCTCATGGCTCTGTCCCGATTACAATTACAGTCTTTTTCGACATATGCTTTTTTAACGGAAGGTCAGATTTTGACTAGAGGGTGCATCAAAACAGCGGCTATTTTAGTGAAATTGCTTAAACGATTTCAAAAAAATTGCAATAAAGTTTTTGTTGAAATAATTTCACTGACAAAATATTCTGCCTTAGCTTTAGGCGTCTGAAGAAAAATGAAACCTTGCCAATCAAGGCAGCCTGGTGCTGAAACTCTGACTACTCCTAACTGGAAGAACAAGTGGGGTTATTAGTTAGTAACACCATCGAAGTCGGCACCAGGCTGCCTACTTGAGACTTAAAGCTGGGAATAAAGAAGGCACCCTGGTGCTGAACATCTGTTCTCACTAAAGTGAAGGCAGGAGTGAGTTCTATAAGTCACATAGGTTTCAATTTGACACCAGGCTGCTGCTATCCCCTGTATCCCCTGAGTGTCACAGCTCAAGGACGGAGCCTGGTGCTGAGTTGAAACTTATATGACGTATAGATATAACTACCTTCTACTCTTTGGTAAAAACAGATGATCAGCACAAGGCTGCCTTCTTCATTCGCAAATTATGGGCTCAAGTGCGCAGCCAGGTGTCAAATTATAAACTAATGCGATTTAATGTACTTCCTGATTTTGGCATTTTCAAATTTTCGGCACCAAGTGTCCTGGCTGAAAGTGCAGACTTATCTACTAGCGAAAAGTTTGTTAAAAAAACTAAGCAAAGTAGCTCAACTACTAGATGAAAAAACAATGATTTTACATAGCTATTGAGGGCAAAATCCAGAAATCGGGACGCATAAAAATACGGACAGGTAAGTTTCGAACGGCTATAAAAAAAAGAAACACAAACAGCCCTGGACGAAGAAAGACCAACGGGGCGTCTAAAATAGTGGTGTTTTTATAATTGAGTTGAATTTGAACCGGGGTAAATTTAGAAAAAAATGAATTTAGAACGCAGAGTATCTCTTGAATAGCAAATTTAGAATTTTTCGTACTGAAAGCTATTATTTTTTTCAAAAACTTACATTTTTTGTTGGCAATTTTCTTTATCGAATCAATTTTAGATCCCTATCATCATTTACTTTGCCGTTTCGTCATAACGTTGTGATAAAATTACCTATAGAATAATAATTGAGGATAAGCCACGACTTGAAAATTCATTTGCAATTCACGTAAGTGGAGGTAATGGTAGGTTTGATGCATTGCATAGTGTAATTGACTTTCGCTGTTCATTTCAAATTCTCGTTGGAATCGAGGTTAATAATTCAATCGTTTTTTGTAGAGTACCAAAGAGCCAGAGATCATATGAGTGTCACTGTGTAATTCAGGGTGCATACTAGGGCCTAATATTCGGGAATTAAATTTCTAAAATTCTCAAAAAATTAGGCCCAGTTCTGTTCATTATGGTGATTTTCGCAGGGGTTTCTTATTAGAATAGTCACCATTTGTGAAAAGGAGGGGGGACAGGAGTGTGTTGAACCAAGCGTGTAAGTGGTGGTCGAACTTCGACCCGGGAGTTGGTTACTTTTTCATTTAGGGGTCTAAATAAGAGAAAAAGGCTAAAAAATTCAAAAACAACATCTTCCGTGAAAGGTAATCGAAAAGTCTTCTTTGGGATCGAATCTGGGCATTGTCGGGCCAAGGGCCGCTGAGCTAGGGCCGTTTAAGGTGTTTTTAGTATGTTCTACATAAGTCGCGTAAAACTTTTTCAATTCTCATAAATGTTGTTTTGTTCGAAAGGCCTAACAATTTTTGGAAGAACTTTTTTGATTGTGAGCCTTTAGATTCAGCCACACTGAAAATTCTTGGATTTTCACGTTAGTTGTATGCTGCATATATAGTGATATGCTGTATATATTAGTTGCATACGAAGTTGTATTTATTTATTCAAATGACTTTAGAAAAATTTACATTTCGGCAAAAATTTGTTGCAATCCTATACTTATAATATGTTCAAAACATTATCACTTCACGTATTACATTACCTTACGATTTGATTTATCACACGTTTACATTCAGTCCATCTATCCATGCCAACGCCTCGTCAGTTGCGTCGTGGACATCGGTTAAAGTTCCGGTGAAGCGGTGTACCATACAGTGGCTCAGTATGTGTTCCATAGTTTGTGTTTCTCCGCATTCACACAGAGGTGATTCGGCGAATTTCCATCTGTGTAATAGAAATGCACAGCATCCTTGTCCCGTTCGGAATCTATTTATTTTGAGCCATAGGCGCCTAGGTAAGTCGGTTCCTTTGACTTCCTCTGTAGGGTCTTTAACTAGTTGTTTATTCTCCACTTTTACATGATGCCACCAGTCCTTCCATCTGGTTTGGAAATCACTTAAATTGTGTCGCTCTTGGTAGAACCGCCAAAAGGGTTTTCTCGATCTTAGACGTAGTTTTGTTGGGCAGTTTCTATGTAACGATATGTAACGGTAGTTCGATGTCAGCTTCTATCTTTTTACATTCCTTTAAAGCTGCTTCTTGTCTGCGGATGTGTGGTGGTGCTAAGTTGCTTAGAATGTAAAGCCATTCAACTTCCGTTGAGTCCACTGCCCCAGCAACAATTCTCAAAGCGCTGTTGATTTGTGTGTCGATTTTGTTGACATGGCCGCTATTCATCCATACGGGAGCACAGAATTCAGCAGTCGGTAATATCATTGCTTGGGTTGTTATTTGAAGGGTTTTGGCAGAACAACCCCATGTGGAACCTGCAAGTTTCTGTATCAGATTTACTCGAGACTTTAATTTCGATCTGATTCGTTCAGAATTCGCTCGGTGTGTAAGGCTTCGGTCGAAAACATTTCCCAGATAGAGTGGATTTGGTTCATATTCAACTGTTTCTCCGTTCAGCGTTAAATCCAACTTGCAGTTCGCTTGACGATTGTTTAGGTGAAAAACACAGTGTACAGTCTTTCCAGCATTCGGTCTAAGGCGCCAATCTTTGAAGTATTTCGCCAAGGTGATTAGATCCTCGTTCAACTTGTCCTGAAGTTCGGCGAAAGTCTTGGCTTGACGTGCAATCGCAATGTCATCGGCGTAGATGAATTTTCTGGACTGGGTTGGAGGTAGATCCATGGTGTATACGCAGTACAGGAAGCACGACAAGACTGAGCCCTGAGGGAGTCCGTTGTTCAATGTCCTTTTCCTGCTGGTTTTCCTGTTCATTTCCACTTGAAAGCTCCGGTCGCTTAACATGTTCATAATCAATGTAAGTGTTGTCTTGCACGGGACTATTTTGCTCAGCTTGAACATTAGGCCACGCTTCCATACCGTATCGTACGCCGCTGACAGGTCCAAAAACACTACACCAGTTTTCATTTCCTTCTCAAATCCTAGCTCGATGTAATTCGCTAGTGCTAGGACTTGATCGCAACAACTTCTGTTTTTTCTGAAGCCGGCATGTTCTTTCGGAATGCTGCCTTCGATTACTTCTGATATTCTGGCCAAGATGACTCTCTCGAATAATTTGTAACTGCAGCTCAAGAGCGAAATTGGTCTGTAGTTTTCAGGCAAATGTGGTTGCTTGTTCGGCTTTAGAAATACGATAATTTTCGACTTTTTCCACAGTTTTGGGAGTTTGCCAGTCTCAAAGATGCGCGTGTAAAATTTTGCTAGCCATATAATTGCTTTCGGACCTAAATTTTTCAGGAAATTTGTAAATATGTTGTCGACTCCAGGGGCCTTGCCGTTTTTAGCTAGACTCAACGCATCGTGGATTTGTTCGACTGTAACTGGTGTAGCGAAATTCGATGAAAGTTGGCTGCGTCTCAGGTTCAGCAGGTATCCCTTCTTAACAGCTTTTTGCTGTTCGATGCTGGACTTACGTGATTTTCCATTTAGTCGGTTTATAACACCCCAAGCTTTTTTGCTCGATTTAGTAAAACTGAGTGATTCCATTTTTTCTTCCCAAATGGCCTTGCGGTTTCTGTCCAGTGATTTCAACAGTTGCTTCCCAATGTCCTTATTTCCTGTGACTTTGAAGTTATCATACAGTGTCTGACTCTCTTCGTTCCAACCTGGGACGTACATCTCTCTATGACCACGAGGGATCGATTTCTTTGCTGCTGATGCTATCAGCCCAGTGAAGCGTTCGTAGTTGGAAGGTATAGGGGGCATTCTCGTAATCGTTTGATCAATGGAATGGCTGAACTTTTCCCAATTAGCCTTAGAAAAGTTCCATTTGTTGTTCTTATCAGCGCGTACTAACGGCAGCTGTAAACCGACATGAATTACAACCGGACGATGTTGGCTGTTTGGAAAACCCTTTAAAATTTTTCTGGTTGCTGGTAAGACTTCACCGTTAACGTCTTTGGACACGAAACATAAGTCTGGGGTATATGAACGGTTCCATCTGGCTGATTTGAAAGTCCTCGGATCATCGGGACTGTAGAGTAATGAGAAATCTTCTCTTATCATCCAGTCGATAAGTCGTTTTCCATCCTGATCTTCGTCATCATAGCCCCATAAAGGATGGTGGTTGTTAAAGTCTCCAACAACAATCGACGATTCTGGAAGCGGTGGGAAGACGTTGTTTTCAAAGCTAGCTGATGGTGGTTTGTACACGTTGTAGATTGAGAGCTCGTTGATTTTAATGCCACTACAAAATTGATTGGTGTCTGGGATGATCTCTGCAAACGGCAACAAATCATCTTTAACGTATGTCGCTAGCCCGAATTTCTCGTGATGTTGTGCTGTTACTATAGTATAGCCTCTTACTTCCGATCTCCTGCTCTCTTCGGTCAAATGAGTCTCTTGCACCACCGCAACATCAATGTTTTCTTCGTTCATTAGTGCACCCAAAAATTCGCATTTACGCTCCGATATTCCTTCAACATTCTGCTGGAGAATCCGTAGGCTGCCTCCAATGTCTGTATTTACGATTGTGTTATTGTTATTTTTTGTTATTTTTTATTGTTATTTTTCACGAAGTTGTATAATATACCCGCATGCAGCATTTCGTATACTGCATGTTGGTATATTATACAACTTGCAACTAATGTATGCAACATATCACCATATAGATATGCAGCATACAACTAATCCTGAAAGATAATTGAAAAAATGATAACGGGATTGAATTTGGACAAAATTAGTCATAAACTTTTGAAGTTACTGTCGAAAAAGTGGTCGAAAACGTGGTGTTTCGAAGGTCGGTGAAACTTTCTGACTCTGCGAAATAAGAGCGAAAATCGCTCTTTAAGGTTTTGCATGAAAGATGTGGATTTTTGAGTACTGTTGTAGGGAAAAAAGAGGCGTTCTTTTTTGTCCACGCGTCAGAGTTCTCTCCTAAGAGCTCTAAGTCGGTTCTAAGATCGGCACTAGTATAATTTTTTTTTTAATTCGTGGTACAGATCCCTTACATATGTTTTTTTTATAAAGTAACAGGATTGTTTTGGTCATTTTAGAGTGATCTTATTCAATGACCTTTTATTGCTAACTATTAAAAGTCTCGAATATATTATACTGGATAGAGACGATCATCCCAGGCCGCATCGAAACAGATGTTTAATTTTTTGATTATTCGTTGAACACGCGTTACGATTTTTTGATGCGTCAAGTACAGTTGTAAAATAATCTTTCAGTAATCTCTTCCTCCAGAATATTGTTCACGAAACCACTTGTGCAATCTGAACAATTTACATATTTTCCTTCGTTTAATTAAATTACAACCACAAACGCATTTTTGTAAGAAATAAATTCTGAATGAAATTGAAAACCTTATCCGATTTTCTATACTTGATTTAACTGAGTTTACAAAAACGAATTTGTCATTTTGCTTCTGTACTTATGAACGGGTGTAGCAAGGCATATTACATTGAAATAGTACGTTTGTATGTACGAAGTGCTAGTACAAATTTAAATTTCCTTTTTCTCATAATTCGCTATGGAGGAGGGTGATGGGGGTCGAGCATACGTGACAAAAATTATTTGATCAAATCTTGTCCAAATCTCCATACATGGAGATTTGGACAAGATTTGATCAATTTTGCGTGATGGGGGAGGTGGGTTGAGGGGCAGATATAGATTCGTGCGCCGGTAAAAAACACTCGGCGGCGGCGGGACAACTTTTTAAAAATGTCGGCGGCGGCTCACTTCGGCTGAAGTCAAAATATTTTTCGGCGGCGGCGGCGCACCTTTTCTTGATTTTTTCGGCGGCGATCGCCGCGGCGCCCAAAATTTTCTACGAAAGTGGCGGAGATGGAAGAAAATTTTTTTCGGCGACGGCGGTCGGCGGAAAAATCTTTTTCGTTCATCAGCGGCGGCGCCATCGGCTAGAAAATTTCAAAATTTTTAGAAATTTTTTCGGCGGCGATCGGCGCGACTGGCGCCGGCGCACAGGTCTATACAGATATACGTAAATTTCCCTTGATTTTCTTTGATTTACCAAAATTTGAAGTTTTGAAAATTTAATGATTTTCTTGATTTTCAACTGATTTTTCCAGATTTTTTTTAGTTTGATTTCCCCGGATTTCCCAAATGATTTTCTTTCGAGTGCAAAGGGTTTCCACCGTTTATGTGGTAAAAAATTCCATAAAATAACGTGACGTCATTTATGGACAGCCCCACCAAATTACTGAAAGCCATCCCATGCTTAGCCGTGTGTGATCTAATTTCCAACATGCTGAGTGACCGAATTTTCAAAATTTTCCTCAATGAAGATAAAAGCCAAATGAAAAAATTCAATAACGGCCTCCCCCAAGGATCGGTACTATCGTGTATTTTGTTCAACCTGTACATCAGCGACCTGCCACCGTCCAAATCAAGGAAGTTTAGCTACGCAGATGATATGGCCTACGCTACTCAACAAAAAACCTTCAAGCAAATAAACGAAACGCTGAACGCTGACATGGTAACTTTCGTGGAGTACTGCAAAAAGTGGCGACTGATCCCGAACATAAAGAAAACGATTGCTTCTTGTTTCCACCTACATAACCAAGGTGCAAACTTAGAGCTGCGAATTTGGTTCGACGGCAGTTGTTTGAGACATGAAAAGCATCCCGTTTACCTCGGCGTGACGCTCGACAGATCACTTACCTTTAACAAACATACTGACAAAGTGGCAGCTAAACTAAGCACCAGAAATAACTTGCTACGGAAACTAGCAGGTACATCATGGGGAGCCCCCGCTGTATGTTTGAGAATCACAGCCATAGCAATCGTTTATTCAACAGGAGAATATTGCTGTTCTTCGTGGCTGAACAGTACGCACGTTTCAAAAATAGACACCGAGTTGAACAAATCAATGCGAATTATTACTGGCACCGTAGCTTCAACTCCACTGCCCTGGCTGTCCGCACTTAGCAATATTCAACCGCCACACCTTAGAAGACAGAACACGCTTCTTAAAGAATTCAGAAAAGTCATCGGGAACAGCAACGTTCCACTCCATCACGATTTACTGTCAGCACCGATCAACAGACTAAAATCAAGGAAACCTCCGATTAACACCGCTCGTCAACTCCATGCATGCGACTTTGAAATCCAAGAAAATTGGAAGCGCGCATGGCAAGAGTTTGGTTGCAGTAGTCCTATTTTCGACTTCGAATCGCTCCATGGTGGAAGCGAAGAATTTTCATTGCCCCGCAAAACAATGTGTAATTTGAATCGATTACGGACGGGTCACGGAAAATGCAACGATTTTCTCTATAAGTGGAACCAAATTGACGACCCCAGCTGTATTTGTGGCGAACCTAAACAGACAATGAACCACATACTCATCGACTGCCCGATACTATCATACGAAGGTGAGATAAGTGAAATCAAAAATTTTGACAGAAGAGCCTTGACCTGGCTGAAGAATTTAAATATTTAAATTTCGATTTTCCTTATCCTCTCTCAGTGTTCTTTGTTTAGTTTGAATTTACTCCCCTTAAATTATTTATTATTTTGTTAATTCAATGTACAACTTATGTAAAACCCCATACGCTAAATAAATAAAAAATAAGCCCCTTATGACTTTATGACTAGTCCACTCCCCCAGGGGTCAAGTACTTAAATGAGTTGTGAGGGTTGTAAAGATTTTTAGAAAGTTTCGAAGAGTATGAGGCAGGTGTATTCTCCATGCCCAGAAATAAATGTGTTTCTTGTGAATGACCGCACATTATTCTACGTTTGAGCCGTACATTCTACGTCTGATACGCAAAACGTACGTCAGAAATGTATAATGTACGTAGTACGTAGAACAATTGGTCTTCTCACCGATTTTACATTTTATCCGAAGGACAATGTACGTTTCTTACGCAGAACGTACATTTAGTTCTTACATGTTGGCAGCAGTGTAGTAACTGTTAAAAATAAAGTTGAACAAATACTGAGTGGCTCAGCGGTTAAGTCAAAGATCGGAGTCATGGGTTCAAAACCAGGCGGGGAAGAGTAAGAAATTTTCAGAGGCGTTTTTGACTGTAATGAAATTCTAAGTTGTTGCAATATTCATAAAATTTTTAAATTTTCTCCGGGACGTTCAACAATTCTATCTATAAACAATGTACGTCGAATGTACACTTCACTAAACCATTGATCATCTCAGAGACATCGAACTTTCTTTTTGTTTTGAAAAACCATAAAAATTACACCCCTGGTGGTACATATTCATTACGAAAGCGTACCATGCAATAAATCCTCAAGTTTATACCAAAAGTTCACCATCGTCATTTATATAATCAGTTCCATATCGTCAGTCAACGTGTCATTGCGCTAACATAAAAAGCTCTCTGCTTCACATTTTGTTGCATTTCAATTCACTAATGTCCATATGTTTACGGTTTATATACATTTCGACAGAAGTCATATAGCAATATTTCAATTAAAAAACGGATTTGGAATTATTGTCGTTAGAGTGCAAGCAACTTGAGTGTTGAAAGAGTAAAGTGTTCGGTAGGTGAGTTGACCGTTTTTTTTTTTTCATTCAACGAAAATACGTTCAGTAACAAAACCAATGTGGAAATAGTACACCACCTTTGTATGATATTGTTTTTCTTCTATTCACATTTTGTTTATAATCCCATAACGATTCAACGGAGTATATTTGTGCGATGCCATAACTAATTTAATTTATTTAAGTCGTAACAGTCAGACAATGTGCTCGACTGGATCATTGCATTGTTGAATCTTAACAGCGAATAGAACTTTGTGTATTTTACACATATCTTCGTCAGACATTTATGATACATTTTGATACGTGAAAAAATAGTGTTATCACTTGAAGCTTCCAGAATAGTTAAAATTTACGGTCTTTGTGTTTTAAGTGAAGTAATTTATGGCGATGATGAAGTGAATTAGCTCAACAAATAGCAGCATTCTGAGATCTTTTTTGTTGAATTATTTTTGTAGGACTGATAAAACGTTATGAATTGTTCAACATTTTCCCCTTTCTCATAACGACAATATGAAAAAATCTGGTTCAAATGACACGTTAGAAGAAGCGTATTTGTCTAATTCATCTTTACTGTCTGTATCAACGAATTTCTCTGACGATGCATTAACTGATAAACTACCACCGATTGAGACACCAATTACGACAACAACTAAACGACGAAATCGGTTCGTTTCAGCTCTGCGTTCATTTCGCAAGAAGAAAACGGAAACAAAATCGGTAGAACAAATCCCACCTACAGGAAATCCTGAGAATTCAGCCGAATCTCAACAGAAATCAATCAAAAGTGAGAGGAAAATCGGTAGAGCATCGAAATTGGTGAAAAGATTGTCGATGAGTGGAATAAGACGTAGTAAGAAAACGACAGATAATATCAAGCGTGAAACTCCTGAAGGAGCCACGTTGAGTGTATCGGAGATAAGTTTGATTGAAATTGATGAAAGGACGACGATAAATAAAGCGCCAGCAAAAAAAGGCGATCAATTGCAAATCACTATTTCAGGTAAAAAGATAGAAAAACGCAGAGGTCCAATAGTCGAACAGATATCCGATATCAAAGTTATTGAAACAGAACCATCGAAACCGCAAAGAAAATCAAAGAAATTTGATATTACCGTCAGTGCTCAAGACACATCACCTAGTGTTCAAGCACCACCAGTACCTTACAGCATATGTGGATCGGACATTTCTGTTAGTTCGATTTCAACAGTTGACAGAATCAGTCACTCAATCGAGCAGTCATCAATTTCCAGTACTGGTGTGATCAAAAAATCCTCTTTCCGCAAACAAAAGAACAGACCTTTATCAATGTCTGCTAGTAAAACCGGATCCTTGGAACGTGGAAGACGATTCCCTCGACCAGCAGATGACTCCAAATCTGATTTGACAGCTGGATCTAGTACAGAAAAGCCAATTGCAACCGGAATGGGAACCGGAACCACCGATCTCCAAGCTGGAAATAACTCCCAATCGAAACCATCACAAACCGACAATAAAATCGATGACAAGCCAAAAATTGAATTTGAGGTAGGAACCAAAGTTCGACCATTATCCACATCAAGTCTCAATCGAATCGATGAAACCTCGACGGCTTATTCAACGAGTCGTGATGAATTTAGTTCATTGGACACAAGCAAATGTTCTGAAAGTTCATCTGAATCGAAGAGTGATGCATCCCGACGACGAATTGCTTATGTTGCGGCTCCTTCGATCAACTTTTCGGAAGACGAACCGGCTGAAAGTTTTTTATCGAAAGAACCGATGAGTCATTTGTCCGGTATAAGTGAATATAATTCATTGGATTCGGATTTCTCATTGCCACCGATATTTGGGAATGTAATTGATGATGATGATGAAGGGGTTGGTGGTATTTTTATTGATTTTTATAGTTTTTTGTTTGTAAAAATATGGTCGTGAAGAAAAGGTGAATCGGGAAAACATTTTGTGTTGAATTATTTAGGGTGATATTCTAGTCATTTTCTTTCTATGTGTAGCACAAATCGGTGAAATTGTGATTCCCCACTCCAAGGAGCTTCAAATCGATTTATAGTTACGTCAGTATGTTACATTAAGATATATCGGTTTTTATTAAGGATTGGTTCAGGGACTGTTCATGAAATACATCACGTAAAATTTCAAAACATATAAATATCGCGTAACATGTAATTATATCAAGACTCAATACGAGGTCTCTGGAGAGTATGGGACCGTAAAGAGTTCGATAAGATAAGCAAACCATCTATTTAGCGTAAGGTTTTATGGTGCGTCGAGGTAATGGTGCATCGTTAGACGACCTAAATCTTCTACAAGTTATGAGTGCCTTGTGCCTGTGCTAATGTCGCATTGTCTCATTATATTTCGCCTCCTTGTTTGGCAAGGCCACTTATAGCCAAATTTATAACATAAACATATAGTTATTTGTTTTGAGTTATATGTCTAGTATTTGTTTACGTTATCAGTTAACATAATAAGTTTATAGTCCGGCAGTATTGTAACTGATACAGACCAGTACTGATCAGTTCCAAAACTAATCAGTTTTCAAAATTGATCAGTTCCAAAACTGATCATTTCCAAAACTGATCAGTTCCAAAACTGATCAGTTCCAAAACTGATCATTTCCAAAACTGATCAGTTCCAAAACTGATCAGTTTCAAAACTGATTTGGATTAGTAGTTTTGAAACTGATCAGTACTGATCATTACTTGTCTGGATCAATTTTAAAACTGATCAGTACCTATCCATATCAGTATTTAGACTGATAAGTACTGATCCGAATCAATTTTAGAACTGATCATTACTGATACAGATCAGTTTTGAAACTGATTTGGATTAGTAGTTTTGAAACTGATCAGTACTGACCTGGATCAGTTTCAAAACTTATTCGTATCAATTTTAAAACTGATCAGTACATATCCATATCAGTATTTAGACTGATCAGTACTTATCCGAATCAATTTTAAAACTGATCGTTACTGATAAGGATCAGTTTTAAAACTGATCAGTACTGAGAATGATAACTTTTACTTATAACTTATAGTTTACTTATAACTTTCAACTTAACAACTTTTAACTTATGACTTATAGGAGACAAAATATATGACATATGATATTCACCAAACTCAAATTTGATCTTACCCGAGAAGAACGCCCTAAATAGTAATTAAAAATACAGATCAAAGAAAAACCGAAAAACATTCAAAATAATATTTTTACTTTGTATTTGGAGGGGTTGACAATGCGACTTTTTATGCCTATTGAAGCAAAAATAGGGGCTGTGACAAACCTGCTGTGTAAGACCCTTAATTCATGAGTGTGTTAGTAACTTTACCGAGTGAAGTTGTTTAATAGTGTGTGTGGTTCTTTATAATGATTGTGTAATAGTTCATTACAATGCTATGAAGTATATAACAAGATGTATACAGGGACTATTTTAAGAAATTTTTCAAAAATTATTTGTCAAATTTTTTGAAATTTTTCTAAAGTAGTCACGTACACGAGGGCTTGCCCGAGTGTTAGTACAAATCGAGTTATGCACTTCATAGTATCGTATAATGTTTTACTACATACGCGAGAGTACAGACTTGACGTTCGACTTAAGTTACATTTGTACTTGACTTGACACCAACACACTCTCGGCTTTCAAGCCGTCTATTTATATATAGTAAATGAAATTTTATATTATGTCTGTTTCGTTTGGTCTACTTTATTCAATGTTTTTTGTATAAACTGTCTGTCTACTAAAATAATGAAAACGCGATAGATTTTTCAATTTTTGAGCTTTTCTTCGCTTCAGGATATCTGGATTCTTCATTGATTTTTTTTTAAATTCCTGGCGCGTAAAATACATCCATTACTGTGGCAATCTATTTAATTTCAATTAAACGTGATCAAAATAATAATTTTCTGTTTTACTTCCCCTATTTGTTATGTCACCATGTAAATACCATACAATTACTGCCCATAAAATACACTCCTTTTGCGATTAACGTGACATAATTTATGAACGGCCCCCTTAGACTGTACAAGGACATAGAATTGCAGTATTTTGATAGAGATAAATGTTTTATCATGTATAGTGAACGGACCCCTCTATATGCAAACATGGTGTAGTACATACCAGTACACGATGTAAAAAGTAACATTTCTTATTACAAATATATGTCTCACTTTCAATAACATGTCTAGCGCAGTTATGATATTTATTTATTTATTTTTACTCGCACATAACAACGTAAAAATAACCGCACAGAAACCATAAAGTTGGTAACTCAATCCAAGACAAAAAGATCGAATGTCTTTTAGATAGATTTCATTGTTACTTAACTTACTCTATGCCGTGTGTTGTTGGAAATCATTCTCATGGGGTATGTCCCATTTCAAATGTAAATCCAGCTACGATTTTAATTAAATTGAAAATGTGAATTAAAAATTCTTGTAAAATTTTCCGTCAATTAATTACAGGCAAACATGGCTTCGTTGTCACCGGAGAAACGTGAACATCTGTATAAAATATTGGTAATTGGGGAACTGGGAACGGGTAAAACATCATTCATCAAACGCTATGTTCATCAGTTTTTTAGTCAAAATTATCGAGCTACCATCGGTGTGGGTAAGCAATTCTGAATTTCCTCGATTTATGCAAACACAATAATATTTCACGTTCATATAGATTTTGCATTGAAAGTGTTAAATTGGGATAACAACACAATCATTCGTCTTCAACTGTGGGATATTGCAGGTTTTATATTTGATTTAGCGCTGAATTTTCAGTCAAATCAATAAATATTTCAACTTGCAGGCCAAGAGAGATTCGGTAATATGACTCGCGTTTACTATAAAGAAGCAGTTGGAGCTTTTATTGTTTTCGATGTAACAAGAAGTGCCACATTTGACGCAGTTGATAAATGGAAACAGGTTTGACAAATCTTGTCTGCTTTTTTAGACAATTTGATTGAATTACCATTACAACGACAGGATCTAGATTCTAAAGTGCAATTACCAAATGGAAGTCCAATTCCTTGTATTCTACTAGCTAATAAGGTAAGTGTTTTAAGTGTTTTTGATACAAGTTACGTATGGAGGCAGTATAATGCACTGAATGCCGACACGAGCCGAAGGTGAGTTCGGCAACACATCGTGTGCGTTGAACTACCAGCGTACGTAACGCGCATCAAACAACGTTTTCTGCAATTCACCGACAAAAAACGAGCTTTTTGCTACATGTTTCCACTTGCGAGAATGTGTCATAGTATTGACTGAAAAGTACTTTTCGTAACGTAGTGTATATGAAAGAGAGCACTAGTGCGAGAAAGTAAATGACGAAATCATTTCGTTACGAAAAACGTCGTTCGATACACTTGTCGTATGATGGTATTTTATCGCACTCGATGTCTGTCGATGTCGGCTTCGTTCATATGATACTAGTTTCGAAATAGTTATTTGTGTGCCTGTTTTGGACGATTGATTTAAGGCAATTTCGCGAGAAACATGCGAAATAGCCTAAGGTCAGTCGTCCAAAACAGGCACATAAAACGTTTTTCATGCAGAGGTCCAAAATCAAGACAAAATTTACAAAATTGCCCATGATTTTGGCCCCGAAGCATTTTTCACTCTCTGAACGAGTGTGCGAAAAATACACTTTTGCACAGAGAAATTCGAAAATTTTTCTGCACTATTATGGCGGATGGAGTGATGCTCTTTTTCGTGTACAATGCTTTTATAAACTGTTAGAAAATGAACAAAAAGAAAGGAGTCGCTGCACTTTTATTTAATGATTTCTAGTGTGACCAACAAAAACAAGGTATTGCAGCTAGTCCAGATAAAATGAACGAATATGTCAAAGAGCATGGGTTTGCAGGGTGGTTTGAAACATCTGCCAAAGAAAATGTACACATTGAAGAAGCTGCCAGAGCCTTAGTTAACAAGGTAAGAAATTGTTCACTGCGTATCGCCCAGTGGATAGAAACATCTCCATTTTTTTTAGATATTACTTAATGACAAGTTGATCAGTACAAATGACCTTGGCGATCCAGATAAATTTGGACTGGAAGCAACAAGTCAATCACCAAAGAAAAACTGTTCCTGCTGACTAATATTACCAAGCATCTAGAAATCAAAAATAAAATTTGCAACTATCCTGCCATTTTTATTGTCAACTAAGTACATTTTAAAGTCTCTAATTGGAGAAAAGCTTATTATCAAAACAAATTTTACAAATTCCAATTTTCCCAGTTATTGCACGGTCTCCGTACTAAGTAATAGCTACATTGCGGTGGATGATGCCATTTTATAAAATTTATTAATTAGTTCGATCGAAATAGAAAAAAAAACATTTTTTACTTTAACTGCATACCGATAAACAAGAATAATATATTTGAATAAAGTTATTTGTTAAGATTGTATGTTTTAATCTCCCTGCTGTGACAACAAAGCACTAGTCTGCTAGGGAAATTCAAAAGGTTATGGGCCGAGCTTTGTCGTGATGCGAATACCTTTAAGGGCTCATTGGACACGATGCATCGCGTAAGGTTTGTGTGAAAGCTCAACTTGACAAAAAACATATGCCAGGAACCCGTACGCATCAGAATAGAATGGCAAACGGCGTTGACGTTACGAAAAGACTCGAACGTATTTAAGTAAATATTGCTTTAACTCTTAAGTGTATGAAATTACGTCCACATTAAATTGTATTGGAAAGAGGGCAATATTGAAACACCCGTCCGAAGCAGCGGTGTAAAAAACCCTGCCGAAAGCTCAAAATTGATCCCCAAATAGACAAGAATGTTCGCCTCAATTTTCTCCACAACATAGCAAAAAACCATTTTTTGGGCTAGGGCCGACCATATTCCGACCTAGGGCCCTCAAGAGAGGCCTCGGACAAATACTTCCATAGACGAAAATATTTCCTTCAATTTTCTCTACAATACAGCAAAAAAAATTTTTTTTTTGGATAGGACTGACCTTAGGACCGACCTGAGGCCCTCTTGAGCCCTAAGCATAGCACCGGCCTAAATTGGTTTTCAAATATAATTCGGTACTCGGTTACCTCTCAAATAGAAAAAGAATCAGTAAAATCGGTTAGGATTTACCCGATTTATGTGAACAAACACGTTGGGCCGTAGTAGAAACTCTGTTTCAGGGTCCTGGCTGAGTCCAAGGGCTTCTAATCAAAAAATGTTCTTTCGTGAAATGTGAGACATTAGGGACCGTTCATAAAGGGTGTCACGCGAAAAGGATGATTGGTCTTCCTAGACCAGCGTGACAGTCTGTGACAGGAATGATCGACCTTCAAAGCGTCGCGTGACATCACGCTTAAAAAAAAAATTGAATCGAAAATTCCGCCAAAACGGAATAAAAAGTTTGCTCACTGCCCGTGAGTCGAGGGTCGATCTGAAGTATTATGATAGGTGACGACAGGTTTTCGTACGTCGTGGTGTTCAACAGCGGCTATGCAACCTTCCGAAGAAAAATGCACCCGAAGCCAAAACCAATCCACGACCAATTATGAAAAATGTACCTGAGTCCACAACAATACTACAACCCCGAATTCGACCAATAAGATTGGAGGCAATAAGGCAGGGCCAAAAGATGGTAGCTTGGAAGTCACGGCTTAATGCTGAACACGTCGACTCGTCGACTAGTTTGACGAAAATGACGATGAAATTGACGTAAGCTCATTAGATTTACCGTCATTCAAACAGCGTTCAAGACGCGACACCAACGTATGATTTAAACACAACAATAAAGAATCCATGGGATCGAGAATAATCATTTGTTATACATGCATGGCAAAATAAATGTAAGTTTTGTACTTCTGCACAGGCCTTTAACACCGCAAAAATCTGCACAGAAGTAAAAAGTTCATTTTTTTTGGGTCAAAGGGTCTTTGGAGCTCGAGTGACAGCAGCGTAACAGCAGCGTGACAGGGAATGATCTATCATCAGAAAAATGGCTATTTTTGCGTGACATCCATTGTGAACCGTCCCTTATTAGACCTTTCGACTAAATTTTTTTTTTAAATCAGAAGAGATTTACTCGAGCTATGTTCGAAAAACACGTAGCACCCTAGCAGAGACTCGTTTTTAGTGCCCTAGCTAAGTCCAAGGACTCAAATCCAAAAACTTTTCTTCCATAAATTGCCCAGATCTTTCAAACGAAAAAAATTTATGAAATCCGGAAAAGATTTACTTAACCTATGTACAAAAGACCAAAAACAACTTAAACGGTCCTAGCTCGGCGGCCCTCTTATGAACAATTTATGGAAGAAACTTTTTTGATTTTGCGCCCTTGGCCTTAGCTAGGGCACCAAAAAGGAGTCTCTGCTAGGACCATACGTGTTTTTTGTACTCGAGTAAATCCGATTTTCATAAATGATCAGATGACAGATCTATCAAAGCCCAACAACTTGTAGAAGAAACTTTATTGAGATTGTGCCGTTGAATTTTGATAGGGCACTAAAAACAAGTGTCTGCTAGGGCCCTACTGGCTTTTTTTACATAACTTCAGTAAAACTATTCCGATTTTCAAATTTTTTTTAATCAAAAGGTCTAGAAATGTCTCACATGTTATGGAGGAAATTTTTTTGATTAGAAACCCTTGGACTCAGCCGGAACCCTAAAACTGAGCTTCTACTAGGGCCCTAGGTGTTTGTTTACATAAATCGGGTAAATCCTAACCGATTTTGTTGAGAGATAATCGAGTGCCGAATTATTTTCAAAAACAAATTTGGGTCCGGTGCCTGTGCTTAGGGCTCGAGTGGGCCTCAGGTCGGTCGGCCCTAACAAAAAAGATAAATTTTTTATGTTGCAGAGCAAATTAAGGTAAACCTTTTTGTCTTTGGAAGTATGTGTCCGAGGCCTTTACTTAGGGCCTTGAGATCGACCCTAGCCCAAAAAATGGTTTTTTGCTATGTTGTAGAGAAAATTGAGTAGAACATTTTTGTCTATTTGGGGGTCAATTTTGTGCTTTCGGAAAGGTTTTTTTACACTGTTTCTTCGGATGCGTTTTTCAATATTGCCATATCGGCATGTTCCAATACAATTCAATGTGGACGCAAGGCAATGTTCGCTTAAATACGTTCGAGTCTTTTCGTAACATCAACTCTGTTTGCCGCATCTGTTCTGATACGTACGGGTCCCTTTATATGTTTTTCATTGCTGATTCGTCATCTAAGGACCATGATCGGGCCTCCCCCCTACTCCCGGGTCGAAATTCGACTGGTTGCAAACATCTCGGGTAAACGCAATAGACTCCTTTTCGAAGAACTTCGTTCTTCGTACGAGTCTAAAATTTTTGTTCTGTCAAGTTGAGCTGTCACACAAGCTTTGAGCGATGCGATTTGCGTAGCCCCTTTATTCTGAAATATTCAATAACTCACACATTTACAAATAAATGCGTCACTCATGTATTTTGTAAGGTGTGCACGTATTGCATTGACTGTTTAACCGGATCAGTTACGGCAGGCACACTCAAACTTTTTTATAGGAAATTTTTACATTGCCTTCAAATGACCAGTTGTCTTTATTGGTTTTTTGCACGTCAGGTAAACAGTCAATACAGAATTTTAAAGGAGAGGAAAAACCAGTTATAGTTAACTTATCTCGGAGTCAGCCGTCAAAAAATTATAAATAAAAAAGAAAATTGACAGTAAGGTTCAGTTTATACTTGTATGCGATTTCTCTCATTTTGACGCGTGACGCTGAGACAAGTCAGAATTAACTGATCAAAAGACACTCTCCTTTAACACTCTATACTGTAAACGAACTATATACGCCGCATAACAGGATAGCATGTGGTGGTTACGTAGTGTAACTCTTTTATTGCACTACGCATACATTCGTCCATCTGTGCACTTTTTGAGATTTTCTGTGATTTTTCAATGAAAATCGTGCGTAAGCATGGAAAGCACATTGAAGCAAAATTCCCAAAAATTTCTGGAAATGCCCAAAAATCAATTTCTAGAAAATTAAAAATCCCGAAAATGAGCCCTGCATCGAATGTTTTAGGAAGCGTTCGTATATGACTTCTGCATTTTTTCGGACTTTGGACCCATCTCCCTTGTCCGCAATGTTCCATACAAATGAAGATTTTTTTGCATGAAGTGTTTCTTAGACCCCTCACCCCTTAACACAGACGTCATTTATCGCTCCCTTATGAGCCTCAATTCGAAATTAGCATTTCATTCAATATTCTCCTTGACGTCTTTGACTGCAACTTACCTGTTCCGTTGACATTAATCCATTTGAGAACAAGAATTATCATACGACCAAGGCACATGTGTCCGTGAATATGAAAAATAAAAAAGCAAATCAATAAAAACTGACACAATTTTTGTTTGCAAAATTCGTGAGGACATTAAGAAAACAATAAAAATAGCGAAACGAGGCAGTAGAGCCTTGGCACTGTTAATAATTTGCGTATAAATAAACGTTTCCCATTTTCTATCATTCAGTAAGTTATTTGCAATGAATCGAAAGTTTTTCGTCACTTTGTTGGTTACACTGTTCGTTCAGGTGCACCCAAGGAAATTATTTAATTTAACTTTTTTAATAGAAACATTTGATCTTCTCAGTTGTTACCAACATACTCTCAGCTGACAATTCCGCCCAAGGAATGTATACCCCCAAAAGTTTGCCCAAAAATCATTTGTACCGATGGTTTTGCAACTAAAATCGATTCTAATGGTTGCCCTGGATGCGAACAATGCCTTGAAAAACCAGTTAAATTATGCAAGCCAATGTTTTGTGAGGGAGTTTTATGTCCGATTGGAACGTCTTCTGAATTAACAATATTGCCAGATGGATGTATAGGATGCCGGATATGCGTAAAATGTAGACCTCCTTTATGTCCAGCTATCGCTTGCATCAATTCAACTCCAACCCAGCTTCCAAATGGATGCCCTGGGTGTCCAAAGTGTAATAATCACATAACAAAGTAATAATACAAGAAAATAACAAAAACTTTTTTTTTGTCTCATGGTTTTCCTTTATATTTGTGACGAGAGTAAAGAAAATTGCATAGAGAGTGAAGTTTGGAGTTGAAACGTACCGAGTGCAATTTTCTCTTAGTCGCAGGGCAACAAACTTCAGGCGATCTTTAGATTTCACGTGTTTTGGCTTACGTTTTCCATATAAACTTCCTTTTCACTCTGCTCTCGACCGTTACATGACTCGACCACAAGAGCTTGAAGAAAACATTCGTTCCCATCGTACAACGCTGAGCAACTTTCCCTTGTCGGTCTCTTGTTAATTTTTTCGTGAATGAAGACGGCGACGGCCGAATAAAAAGGTGCGCAAGAAAAGGTCAATTGCTCCGTCGTGTAGATTCGCCGCTCAAGATTTTCGACTGGTGATGACTTTATTATGTTCCCTTACCTACTATCATCACCTCTTTGTAATCAGAAATCGCGAAGAAGAAATACAATTTCAAGTAAATTGATTCAAATTCAAATTTCTTTGAAAATGTTTGTCGTCGGAACTCGAAATATTTATAAAGCATACAACGGACATGGAAAATAAACAAAAATTCAATTAAACAAAATCAATTTGTGCAAATAAGACAAACAACAGAAGGTGCTTCTAATATTTGCTTATGAGTAACATTTGTTTCAACTAATTTTTGATACGAAAAGCCCAACAAACACAAGGTGGCGTAGTAAATTAAACAAAAACTTATTTTTAAGAAACACCAGAGACTTAGGATCCCCTTAATGATGACTCGAAAGCTCCCGCTCAAATAACGCATACATTCTGTTTTAGTTCTAAGCATCGACTTCTCGCACTCAACTTACTTCAAAGGTAAGTGTATCTCCGACCCGAAATTACTTCGTCTGGTTTCTATAGAAATGTTATACGCAAAGAGTTTTAAAGCTTTAGACACTCTTTGAACTGTTATAAACTGTTCGAAAAAAATTCACTCAACTTACTTCAAAGGTAATTGTATCTCCGACCCGAAATTACTTCGTCTGGTTTCTATAGAAATATTATACGCAAAGAGTTTTAAAGCTTTAGACACTCTTTGAACTGTTATAAGCTGTTCGAAAAAAATCACTCAACTTACTTCAAAGGTAAGTGTATCTCCGACCCGAAATTACTTCGTCTGGTTTCTATAGAAATGTTATACGCTTTAGACACTCTTTGAACTGTTATAAACTGTTCGAAAAAAATCAACTCTCAAACTTTTCGGACAGTTTGTAACAGTTCGAAGAGTGCTTCTTCCTCATAATTTTCTTAACTTTCAAATCCCCCCCCCCCACTTTTTATTTCAAATAACGTTTTTTTAGGCAGTTTATACTCACAATGATGTATTATTGTGAGCATAAACTGCTGACCTAAAGTCAGTATTTTCTTGCTCTAAATTATTATATCAATCAAAGTAACTAGAGGATCCAATGTGCTTAGTTGATTCCTCATCGTTGGGAGTATTTTTCTCGAAAATTAGGAAAGGAAATTTGAATGTCAATAACTCGATTTTTATTTTGAAATGTTACTTGGGACTTTGAAGACAAACAAAAACAAAGAGGAAAATCCCGTCTGGTGGACATAGAATTCATCTACTGAATTAAGTTTCCAATAAAGTTTCTAAAATCCACATTGGCGTCAATAACATTTTTCGAATTGCGAGCATCAATTAATTGTTTGAATAAAGTAAATAACTAAAAAGATTCAGTCAGTCAATATTGAAATAAAGGCAAAACAAATTTCAAAAATATTTCTAAAGTAGCATTTTGTCCTTGGGTTTTGTTGATTGATTTCGGATATAAATATTATAAATAGATTGTAGCTCAGTTTATGGACCTCAGTAGTTTGTAAATTGTCACCCGTTACGATGAAACATAGACTTACATTTGTTTCATTGATTGCTCTGCTGTTCGCTCAGGTAGAACATTTTCAATTCATTTAGAGAAGTAAATTTTCCCTTACCTCTCGACAAATTTTAGAGCTCTGACGCGCAGGGAATAGAATCATTTGGTTCTGGATGTAGACCTCCCAGGTTGTGCCTCCCGACGTGGCTTTGTCGTCATGGCACTGAGCCTACATACGATTGGAGAGGATGTCCAGCCTGTCCCAGATGTTCAGTGAAATCTAAATGTGAGCCCTTAGTGTGTCCAATGGTGTATTGTGAAAATCCAAGAAAAACGTATCTAGAAAATGGTTGTCCAGGTTGTGATGACTGTAGCACACAGCCATCTTGCGAACCCTTAAATTGTCCAGGAGTTTATTGTGAAAATCCAAGGAAAACGTATCTAGAAAATGGTTGTCCAGGTTGTGGTGATTGTGACTCAGAGCGAACGTGCGAGTCTTCAGTGTGTCCAGGTGTTTATTGTGAGAATCCTAGGAAAACATTCCTAGAAAACGGATGTCCAGGTTGTGATTACTGTGACTCAGAACCAACGTGCGAACCTTTAATGTGTCCAGGGGTTTATTGTGAAAATCCACGAAAAACAGTCTTAGAAAATGGATGTCCAGGTTGTGACGATTGTGACTCAGAGCCAACATGTCAGTCTTTGGTTTGTCCAGGAGTAACTTGTGAAAATCCAAGGAAAACTGTTTTGGAGAATGGATGTCCAGGCTGCGACGAGTGTGACGCAGAACCAGCGTGCGAGTCTTTAATCTGTCCAGGAGTCTACTGTGAAAATCCACGACAAACAGTCTTAGAAAATGGATGTCCAGGTTGTGACGATTGTGACTCAGAGCCAACATGTCAGTCTTTGGTTTGTCCAGGGATTTATTGTGAAAATTCAAGGAAAACGGTTTTAGAAAACGGATGTCCAGGTTGCGATGAATGCGATTCAGAACCAGCGTGTGAACCTTTAATGTGTCCAGGGGTATATTGTGAGAATCCTAGAAAAACGGTCTTAGAAAACGGATGTCCAGGTTGTGATGATTGTAACTCAGAAACATAGTGAGAGCTTATGACGTGGTAAATATTTCTTGTAATTCAAATAAAATAAAAGCAACATTTCAGGATAAAAGGAAACACTGAAAATTCTTCTTGTTTGTTTAGCGAAAAACCAGAGGAAGGTAAAACAATGCAGTAAAACATAACCAAAGACCCTGTACGTATCAGAACAGATTTGGTAAACAGAATAGATGTGGCAAACAGAACCGAATTTGCAAAAAACTCGAACGTACCTAAATATAGAAATGAGCGAAAAATCCAATATTTTATGTTTTTTTATAACTATAAGAATTTCAAAGATCCATAGAAATCACCTAAGGTAGTGTAGAGCCTCTGAGACCATTGATTTTGAAGAGGAACAAAGTAGTTTCTCCTGAAACTATTTTCTCTAAAATGTAATTCTCACTAACTTTGTCTTTAGAATCAAATCTCTAATTGTCATAGTTTCATAGATATGCGTCATCCCTCCCAATTCTGGAAGTTGCTTTATCCCGGGATTTAGTCATTTTTTCCATAGTTGCATAGTTGAGGAAATATAGACGAAAAACTATTTGCTTTCGTATATGGTCCCAGTGCCCAGACCAATGACCCGATTTCCACACAAAAAAATGTTCCCGGTTTTGTGAAATCAAATGCTTTCATTTGACACCAAAATGAACAATTTCCGTGCTATACTTGCTGAGTTTGCGAAAATGTTTCACTGAAGCTCGAAAAGCCATGTTTTTGGTCACTTTTTCGACCACATTTCGGGAACCATTCGACCGATTTTGCTCATATTTGACCTAGAATCATGGAACATTGTGTACCTTCCAGTGAAAAAGAAGTTTGGGGTGATCGGTGCAGCTGCTTAAAAAAACCATGGGACGGACAGACGGTAATTTTTTTCGCTGATTCGTCATCTCTAGACGTCATCTCTATAACGAAATGCATCCCCCTCACTCCCGGCTCGATCTTCCCTATGTTACAACAAAATGTCTTGTAGTAAGCGTATAGGATCTTTGTACTTCGTACGAGTCCAAATTGACGTGACTTATGGACAGTCCGGGAAATTTAATAGAGAGTTTGGGCAAAGCGACTTATAGCCAAATTTATAACATATACATATAACTATAAGTAATAAATTTTATGTTTACGTTAAAAGTTACAAGTTTACGTTACGAGTTATAATTTGTAAGTTACAAATTACAAGTTTACGATACAAATTATAATTTTATAGGCCAGATCAGTATTGTAACCGACCCATATCAGTACTGATTAGTTTTAAAACTGATTCGGATCAGTACTGATCAGTTTTAAAACTGATTCGGATCAGTACTGATCAGTTTTAAAACTGATTCGGATCAGTACTGATTAGTTTTAAAACTGATTCGTAGCAGTACTGATCAGCACTGATCAGTTTTAAAACTGATTCGGATCAGTACTGATCAGTTTTAAAACTGATTCGAATCAGTATTGATCAGTTTTAAAACTGATCCGGATAAATAATAATCAGTTTTAAAACTGATCCGGATAAGTACCGATCATTTTCAAAACTACTAATCCAAGTCAGTTTTGAAACTGAACAATTCTGATGCGGAGCAATTTTGGAACTGATCAGTACTGGTCTCGATCAGTTACAATACTGATCTGGGCTATACACTTATAATGTTAACTTATAACGTAAAGTTGTAACTTATAACATAAACATATAACAAAAACCAAATAGCCATACGTATATGTTATAAATTTGGCTATAAGTGGCTTTGCTCAAACTCTCTAATGTCAATTTTGTTAATAAATGTGCTGAATTTAGCAACAACACATGTCTTTCGTTTTATTCAAAAAATAGCAGATTACATTGGATGTGGTGAACGTAATTTACTACATGAGTAAAACGAGTAGAACTCACAAATGTGTATTTAAGCAAAGAGCTTTGGAAACTGTTATTTTGACTAGTGTAGAGTAGAGTCTATCCGAGTCGAAGGCGAGGTATGCGATTACAAGAGTCAAAATAACAGTTTCCAGAGCGATTTGCTTGCGAGTCTCATAACATCGTCCAAAATCGATGAATTACTTCCAGCATCCAATATATGCTAATTTATTCGCGTCCCCTAGGGAAAGTTGTAATTACATGTATGTGTTGTGTACGTGTAATGAACAAACATTCCTATAGAAACTGGGAGCGTCCTTAAGAAAATTGAAAATTTTATTTTCCTAACTAGTGTCGAATTTTCCCGACTTCTTCGCGTATTTCTCACGTCGTTTGGGAAAAATGTTGCTTTTTAAGCGAATTCGATTGAAAACGCCTCTGAGCATGCGTAAGAAAAACTATACGATTATCTGATTCAAAAGATTTTCATAGAAAACTAAGTTTATCGCACTTATCAGATGCACCTGTAGCATTTCCTCTGCTGATTATAATAAGATTATCATCTCATTTGAAAGACTATTATGAACTTATGTTTTCGAGATAATTGAATTCACTTCATTATGATGTGAGACATAAGCTATCCAAATAGAAAACCTTTTTTTAATTTTCGTTGTATTCATCTAGTAATTTGAATACAGAGCACAGAAAATTCTCTTCAACAATTGCCAAAGTAAATATAAATATTTGCCATTTTCACGAAGCAGAGATCACTTTGAGATAAAGAAAATCTGTCCCGAGATTTACGCCGTTCATTTGTAGAGTTAGTGCTTCTTTGGGCGTAACGTTATCAAGACGCTACGGATGTGTTGTTCGAATTTGTAAAAATATGTGCGATTCGATGCGGCTTCAATGGGATCAACTAAATTACACCGTGACACAAAAAGTGTTTCAGTGGAAAAGATTTAAAAGTGAAGTAAATGAGCTAAAGATTTTAACGGATGGTGAGTTTTGCCATGAGACTTCGGAATCACTTGAAAATTATATTTAAATCTTTTCGCGAAGCTAATGGTATCGTAAGATCCGGTGAATTGGTCGCCATATTGGGATCGAGGTAATAAATGTGCAACAAATTAACAACTACAAAACCAAATAATTCCAGTGGATCAGGGAAAACAACACTCTTAGCTGCAATTTCGCAACGGATACGCGGCAATGTTACTGGAAATGTTTTCATAAACGGTCGCCCGATAACGAGAAAAGAAATGATTCAGAGATCGTCATTCGTGCCTCAATTTGACATAGCGATAGATTCGCTAACAGTCAGGGAGCATCTGTTTTTTATGAGTGAACTGCGAGTGGATCGAAGAGTTTCGAAATTTCAGAAAAATGATAGAATCAATGAAACCTTATGGAAGTTGGGACTCATGAAAGTTGCAGACTCTCGAATCTCTACTTTGTCGGGTGGAGAAAGAAAAACTTTAAATTTGGCAACGGAGGTATTGTTTTCGAACTAGAGATGAGCGAAAAACTGACACAAACGCTGCTTTTTGTATAAGTTTAAGTTTATCGTTAGTTGGAATTATCGTACCGTTTCGTTTTGAAATGCTGGCATTCTCTTGAACGATATTTCCTACATTGTGATTCGTTGAAATTACCGTTACCGCTCAGATAGCGTTGGCGTAACCCATTCGTCAGTCTATTGTCAAAATGACGTTTAAAACGTCAAATATTTAGATAACGGATTTTTCTTTCGTGTTAGAGCGCATACAGCTTTATTTCGATAAGATTCACTGGTGACGATTTTGACAGATTTTATATGGAAGAAATGTCAAAATTTTCACCAGTGAAACTTATCGAGCCAAAACTGTACGCGCCCTTAGATTCGTAAAATTCAAAAATGAGATGAAACTTTCCTTGAAATAATGGCAGATAGACCAAATCTCCCAAAATTGCAAGCCATGCGTATTTTTAGACTTTTTAGACCTGTACGAAGAAGGAAGAAAGGAAGAAGAAGGGAAGAAGGGGCAATAGACCCCGCGTTTACCACAACTTTTGCAACCAGCCG
>WJQU01002485.1:13115-25000 GCA_029228625.1 Pseudolycoriella hygida | reverse complement strand
GTGTGTGGGATGAAGTGGGAAGTGTGTGGGATGAAGTGGGAAGTGTGTGGGATGAAGTGGGAAGTGTGTGGGATGAAGTGGGAAGTGTGTGGGATGGAGTGGGAAGTGTGTGGGATGTGTTTTTACTTCATCCCTCTTCATCACGTAGACTTTTCACATTATCCCACACACATCTAATTTCATTCCACACACACCTAATTTCATTCCACACACTTTCTACTTCATCCTACACACTTCCCACTTCTACGCACACTTCCCACTTCATCACACACTTCCCACTATATCACACCCCCAGGGGTACTCACTTCTGGATCTTGATTGTTTTAGTTCCATTGAGATACCATTCAAATATATCTCAGATTTCAGATCAAATTGAGATGTGTTAAATTCAGATCAGATCGAATTCAGATCAAAAATAAAATTTCCAGATCAGATTCAGATTGAAAATTTTTCAGATCAATCTGAAACAAAACAGATATATCTGATCTGTTCCGAACCCTAGACAGGGTGTGTAGGAGAGGTCCTTAGCAGGACTTCTTAAAGGATTTTTATGATGACTGGGTAGCACAAAGGGTCCACTGATCTGTGCACATCGCTCAGAAATCTAGAAACGAAAGCAAGCGATCTTTATTCAATTTTACATTCGCACACTCAAACACACACAAGAAACTAGCCTTTCGTTGCTCATCTGTTTTAATGACGATAAACGATACTTCCTATGTTTCTATACTTTGTACGTCACCTGCAAAACGGCTTAAATTCGACGGCTTAAATAACTTGTTATGAGTCAGTTGATGAATTTATATAATTATTTTACGACTTCACGCTTTATTGTTTGGCTGATACAAATGTTTGACTCGGAAACAATTGTTTGATACGGACTTGTCAGATGAATTTTTTGTCGAAAAGTTAGACAACTACCACCTAAGGAAATATATAATTTCCTACCAACAAAGGAAATTATTTTCTGTCCACCGGTAAATCGTTTTCTTCTAAATTTGTATTATGACTTAATTCTGTGAATTCGTGCGCCATTGCAGCGTGAATTCTCCCGGAAAGACGGGGAGTGAGCCGCTCTGGTTCTTTACAAACACAGACGTTGCTTTTGCTGAAGAACTTCATCGATAAACAGTTCCACCCTTAACTCTATACTATTTTTCCTTTCAATTTCGACCTGACGTTTTACTTTCATTTAAGAACAACGATGCAACTCTGGGTGAAGACGTCTCTACTTCTATGTGCCTATGGATTTTTCCGAGAGCTGAGACCATCAGAACCATTCGTTGTTGAATTTTTATCAGGAGAATGGAGAAACATAACTGTGGATCAGGTTTACCGTGAGATATATCCATGGGGAACGTATTCCTATCTCTCACTGCTGATTCTAGTTTTCTTGATAACGGACATGCTGAGGTTCACTTTATTCCATCCAATTACGCCAACACTTCAACAGGAAAACTATTTCCAGATATAAACCAATCATCATAATGTCTGCACTGGTTGGAATAGTTCTTTGGTCACTGTTGCTATGGACGACTTCGATTCAGGCAATAATTGTAAGCAAATTGTTGAAAGTTTAGATTTACTCCAACCACAATTGTTTGCCTACGTCTCAGTGCGTTCAAATTTGCTACGGTTTTTTTATGGCTTCTGAAGTGGCATATCTATGCTTCATCTACGCTAAAGTGGACAAAGAACAATATCAAATCGTCACCGGCCAGACTCGCTCAGCAATTTTAGCTGGAAGATTCCTGAGCGCTGTTTTAGCTCAATTGCTTTACTCCTACTCGGTGATGAACGTTCGTGAACTAAACTACATTTCCTTTGGATGTAAGTCAAGTTGGAGTCATTGAACGTCATAATATTCACAGTGACAGATTCTTTCAGCCCAATTCGTTTCATTGGCTTTTGGATTAGCACTTCCGCCAGTCGGTGCGAGTTTGTACTTCTATTCGACTGTTGACAGTCGTAAAGTGCTGGCTGTGAGAAACGATCCAAAATTGGGAAATCAAACTGAACTCAAAATTGACAACACAGACGTTGAGCTTGAGCCAAGATTTTCGTGTCATGGAGCCCTCCAATTATTTTGGATTCATTTCAAAATGTCGTATTCAAACAAAATCGTCATACAGTGGAGTTTTTGGTGGGCATTGGCTATGTGTGGTTTCCTTCAGGTAACGTTATGTAACCAGACAATTTGTTTTTATTTAAAATAAATAAATGTAGGTGCAAAGCTACGTTCAATTATTGTGGCAGCAGATAGACCAGGATAAGGAGAACGTTTACAATGGCGCTGCTGAAGGTATAGTTATTTGAGAACAAAGACGGGAGCGTGACACTTCTTCGTTCAATAAACCATTGAAAGATGTATAGGAAAGTAGCGATAGAGTGAAGTCAAAGAAATTGATTCCCTTGGTGCAGTGAAGCGCAGCTAAGTGGAGTTACGTGTAGTGCACAGACCTACGGACAAACAGGAAGAATACATAAAGTAGCAATGGCTACTTGATAATGACTGTCGTGGATATTTTAACTTGTCACGGGGGATATTTTATATCTTTCTGAGGGATATTTTGCTTTCTGTCCAATTATTTCCCAGGGATATTTTAACAAAATCACCGCCACGAGATAATAATGTTCCCCGTCATTTTACAAGTTTCATTAACAAGTTTTTCTTCTTGTGCAATAACATGACCTGACCCGGAACAAACGTTCTTGTCTGAAAAAAAAATATCCCGCTGGTAAATAATTGTACAGGAGAATTGTCTGCATCTTCCTTAAACATAAAGAGTGACTCCAACAATTTTTCTCGTTTCATGGTAATGTAAAAATGGCAGTCAAGTATTTTTCGGGATATTTATGCAAGAAACGAAAACGATTTTTTTAAATTTGAAAAAAGAAAATGGCAGATATCGACCCCCGGTTTTTCATCCTCTTCAGTAAGGTTGGGAATAGATCGGATATATCTGTTTTGTTCCAGATTGATCTGAAAAATTTTCAATCTGAATCTGATGTGAAAATTGTATTCTTGATATGAATTCGAGCTGATCTGATTTGATATGAATTTAACAGATCTCAATTTTAACTGAAATCTGAATATTATCTCGATAGAACTAAAACAATTTCTTGTGCTAGGAATTATAATACTGGCAGGGAAATTTTGACTGATGAATTGAGAAGTGTAAGCGATGATATAGCAAATATGCGGGATGAAATGGAAAGTGTGTGAAATTAAGTGGATAGTGTGTGGGATGAAATGGAAAGTGAGCGGGATGAAGTGGGAAATGTCTTGGATGTGTTTCCACTTTATTCTACACACTTTCCTATGTATCCCACATATCTTTCACTTTATTCCACACACTTTTCTTGTGTGGGATGAAATGGACAGTGTGTGTGATAAAGTGGAAAGTATTTGGTATAAAGTAGAAATAAATTGTACACTATTCCCACTTTCCACTTTATCCCACACACTGTCCACTTCATCCCACACAAGAAACGTGTGTAAAATAAAGTGGAAGGTGTGAGGGATAAATAGGAAAGTGTGTAGGATAAAGTGGAAACACATCCCACACAATTTCCACCTCATCCCACACACTTCCCACTTATCAAACTCAAGTATTTGATGACACCAAGCCAAATAATTAAGTTTGATCTGAAGCCAATCTAAAAAAAACTGATCTGAATCTGAAAAGTAAAGATGTGAAATGTTTAGATCAGATCAGATAATTATTTACAGTAATCTGAACAGATCTGAAAATTCAGATTTTCCTTTTTTCAGATTCAGATCAGATAAAAATCATCTGTTCCGAACCCTACCTTCAGTCCCGGTTGGGGTTACTAAAAATATCCATAGTATAACTTTGTAAGTTCTAAATTCAACCGAATACTAAGAAAAGAACGAGAAATTTCACCTGCAGCGCTCTCTATTGCCCCAAATTCACATGTGAAATTGTAAAATGTTCGCCTGGTTTTGGCGCTTTCTTTCGCAAAAACTCACACGAATTCAATTCAATTTCAAATATTACCCTATACCGCATTTACACAAACTACTAGCAATTCCTCAGCTTTTGTTCACATGATGAGAAAGTGTTCGAAATTCGATTGCCTGATTCGTCGGTCCTTTAATATTTTTAGACAGTCAGTGCGGAACTGTATTCAAGAATTCCATTTATTGGTTCTCTCATTTTCTTCTTTTTTTTATTGCACTTATGTACAAATCAGAACAAATCAAACATTTTTTCCCTAAATATTTTCTTTTGAGTTTCTTACAAAAATGGAATTTCGTCTACCATATAATTTTATTGCGTGGTATATGGACAGTTAATTTGTTTCAAAAAATTGGTTCTATGCTATTCTTACCTAGATCTCTATGCGAAATGCAATAAAATTTTGTTATGGAGTTGCTATCCATACTTTTATATGGTCTTATTCATGCTTTACTGCTCGACCCAGGCTGAAATAATGTTGCAGAAAAACCACTTTAATTTTTTTTGGCAATAAAACACTAAAACAATTCATTTTATTGGACCCGTTCAAAGTAAGAGTCCCATGCGTTTAACACTATACGTTTATAACGATAACTCGATAACCGATTTTCAAAATCTTTTTTCCCTGAAAGGTAGTATACCGAAAGTGGTTTTTGTATTGCAGATGGACATTTTTGGTGGAAGAGCCACTGAGCTGGGGCCGCCTAAGTAGTTTTCGGTCTTTTATACATAATTCGCGTAAATCTTTTCGTAATTTTTTTTTGCTTGGGACGACCCACTGCTGGGTCATGAAACACAGATCTGCTGATCCTTTGTTCCTTTGTTCCTCTCCCGTTCATCACGTAAATCCTTCGAACCTACAATTAGTACCAGCTTTAGTACATCCAGAGGCCTGATAACATGACCACCCAGAGTCCCGTGTCTCAGTTGAGAAAACTTTGGACACTTGCAAATTACGTGATATCCGGTTTCGTTACCGAGACCACAGGTACATTCGGGATCGCAGACGATTTCCATCTTTGACCAATGACTGCTTAGCCCACAGTGCCCGGTACTCGCTCCCATTACTCTTCTTATGCGACTCCGGTCCATGTTCAGCAGTGCATTTGTCCACTTGCTGTCTGTTCCAGAGTGGCCCCACACCCAAGCAACCGTCACCCGATTTCTAAATCCTAGCTGGTTGAGTGTGCTTTTGAACTCCCTCATTAATTTGGATGTGGCGACAGACGACATTATCGCTCTGATCATTTCTTCGCTGTCGGAAAGGATTGTGACTCTTTCGCCTACCGTTTCCGGTTTCAATGCACTTCGCAATCCTTTCACCGCTGCGAACGTTTTTGCCTGAAGTATACTGACAAAATTTCCTAAGTGGAAACTCTCTTCTGTCATAGGATACAAGATTAATACCCCAGCCCCCACTCCATTAGAGTTTGACAGCCTCATAGAGCTTCACAAGGTAATTTCCGGTTTTATCCGGTCCCTGGGCATGTTAAGGCCAGGTTATACCCATATACGTCGTCAAATACATAGTTGACTATGTAGACGGGTATAACCTGGCCTTCAAAATAGGATTGACTATGTGGTAAAGTTCCTTATCCAAAGATCATTAAGAAAGAGTCTGTCCGCAGTTATTTTCATAGTTCCGGTCGTGCAGATACATACAAGTCTTTGAATTTCGCTCAACTCCTTTCTCGCCGTCTCTACTTCGAGCCTAGGCCACCAAACGACGCAGCCGTGGGTGATCATAGGTCTCACTACTGCTTCATAAATCCATAGAATAGCCTTGGATGGAAGGCCCCAATTTTTACCAAAGGCACTTCTACATATTCAGAAGGCTGTCAGAGCTTTACTAGCTCTGTTTCTCACATGCTCGATCCAGTATAGTTTGCTGTCGAACGTTACTCCCAAGTACTTCACCTTGTTTCCAGGAGTGATGGTGTCTCCAAACATCCTGAATTTCCCAATTAGTTCATAACCCGTTCGTCTTCTGCTGAAGAGAACTATATCAGTTTTATCTGGGTTAACTTTAAGGCCTTTTAATCTGCACCAGTGTTTTACTACTTTCATAGAATATCTGATGCAATCCGCACGGATACTTTCCCCAAGGGTAGAACGACGCTCACTGACTGTATGGGTTTTTTGTCCAGTGGTTATTTCGTCCGGGGTCGCTTTGTCCGGTGCCATTTTGTAAGGGGTTAGTTTGTCCAGGTGATATTTTGTCCGGTGCTATTTTGTCCACTGGTTATTCTGACCGACTCTTTCGTAGAACGACGAATTTCGCAGGTTTTTGTAAATCTTGACGTTTCCGTTAAAACGTAATTTCCCTAGTTTCGGTACCTGCTAAGTTTTTGGGACGTGTCGAAGAAGGATAAGTTCCGTCATTTTTCGTGTCGTTTCGTTAAAGCACAAATTCCCTAGTCTCGTTACCCATAGGTTTTATATAAAGGGAAACGAAACAAGAAAAATTTGGAATCACTCTTCCTTTCAGACACTTCTTAGTTTAACTAATAACACAAACTGTAGGTATACTTACTTTATCTGGAGCTTTAAGTGCATTCGCTGCTGGGTACTTGAACAGCAAACAGTTCGCTAGATGGGATTTATGGATTCTATCAGGTAAACTTAAATGAAATCCTCACCGAAGGAATACCACAACACAATTCTTGTAGGCTGTTCGATTTTGGAAGGAGGCCTCATTCTATGGTCGGCTCTAACGGATAACGTGTGGATAGCGTATGTCATGTACATCTTGTTCGGAACTGTATACTATTTTATGATAACAATGGCGAGGTAAGTGTTGCCATTGGTCGACTAATTTTGAAAAATTGTTTTGAAGCTTTCGCATAACTTTCAGTGCTAGCGTTGCCAAGCAATTACATGACGACAGTTTTGCTTTCATTTTTGGCATCAATACACTAGTGGCTCTTGTGTTTCAGACGATTTTAACGGTGGTCTTAGTTTCGGAACAAGGCTTCCAATTGAATCAACGGACACATTACCAAGTGCTCAGTGGGTATTTCATTGTCCTGGGAGTAATCTATGCCACGACATCAGTAGTACAAATTGTTTATAACAAAATTAAGATGAGATGATGAAGATTCTTAAAAGACTAGTCTAAGTTTAGATGTTGTTCGTCAAAAAAAGACACTTTCAGCATTTTTGAATTGAGGAAGTAGTAGTAGACGTCTCAGGTTTTTTACTTAAGATTATAATTTAAAGATGTTCATTGTTCACGAAATAAAATCGCATTGATTCGTGATTTCTCTTCACATTTTCTTCGAAAAAGGTATGAAACACCCGGTGTCTACAGCGGTTCAAGAAATGTGTGAAGAAATCTATTCCATGGTATACTGTCGTGTGCTAACCGTAGTCAGTTTTAAGTCTCTTTGACGTCGTTTACATTACTTTGAAGAAAAAGGTTTCAAATTCAAAATTTGGGATACGGAAACAACATTTTGGGCCTGAATTATGATTTTCTCTTCAACAACGAACGAACTCCATAACTTAGAGATTTCTTCACATCTCCTGCTTAAGGTAACATCCATGAAAAACTACCTCCTGTCGTGTAAGGCCGAGTGTTAAGTGAATTTAGTCCACTGCATGGGCCTTAGACCCGAAAGAATCAGTAGATTTCTACCTTAGATCCATATCTATTATTGGACACTGACCGACACTCCAAATGGGGAGAGCATAAGCAATACATGCTGTTGCTTCCTGTTAACAGCATTTAGCCTCTGCCTCTCAAGTCCTACTACAACGTCCACGTCGTGGTTCCCGGAAACGTGATCAGCCTAGCCGAAGTTGATGGTATGGTACCGAGCTAGGTCACGGCGAAGTGGTAGAGGGTGTCGTAGGTTCAGATGCCATCTCTGAACTAGGTAGCTGTGTGGTTGTTTCTCACTTTACTGAAACTTAAAA
Source organism: Pseudolycoriella hygida (assembly GCA_029228625.1). NCBI lineage: Eukaryota > Metazoa > Arthropoda > Insecta > Diptera > Sciaridae > Pseudolycoriella > Pseudolycoriella hygida. The sequence goes on along the minus strand of WJQU01002485.1, from coordinate 17,099 downwards.
AACAAACGGAACGTACACAAAGAAAAAACCGGTCCGGAATTAAGTTTGACGACTTATGGCACACGGCAACGAACGCGGTTTGGAACCTGGAATGTTCGCACTATGATGAAAGTAACGAAGCTAGCACAGATCGCAAGGGAGTTCAGAAACTCCAAGCTGGAACTGCTTGGATTGAGCTCAGCCAGATGGAAAGGGAGTGGCGAAAGACGTTTATTGACTGGAGAAAACTCTACTCTACTCTGGCAGGCCGGAAACTGAAGATCACACCGGATCGAATCATCTCACTGGCAACCAAAGTGAGACACTCAATATGAGATATTCTGATACTGATGGGCGATTTGAACGCAAAAGTGGGAAGTTCGAATGTGAATTGTGAAAGTGTTATGGGAACGCACGGGTCTGGAACGATGGATGGAAATGGTGAAATGTTCGCCTAGTGTTGTGGAAACCATCACCTGGTCATCGGTGGAACATTGTTTCGACACCTGAATGTACACAAAGTCACCTGAGTGTCACCTGACGGACGAACTCAAAATCGAATTGACCATATTCCGATCAGTGGAAAGTGGACAAGCTCGCTCTTAGACTACCACCTGCTAACTGGACTCATCCTCATCAAGTTGTAAACCCATCGGAAACACGAACCCACCTCGCCAAAACGGTATGACATAGAAAAGCTCAAGAACGACAAAGTAAAGCAGAACTTCATTCGATAAGTAAGCGAAACAGTCACATCTATACAACAAGCTGGTGAGCGAACGTTAGATTTTCAGAGCAATGAGAGGAAAGAATGGATCTCTGACAACACATGGAAGGACGCAAACACTGGAAAGAAATCGTTAACAATACGACAGATGCTGGAACGAAGAGGCAGGAGAAGCAAAACTACAACGAACTGGAAAAGAAAGTGAAGAAGTCAGCTAGAGCCGATAAGCAAAAATGGTTGAGTGACATTGCTGAACGAACCCAACGTGTGGGAAATTTATCGGTTAGCTTGACGTATTTCTGGAAAGCGACCTGACGCATTCAAACCTTTGCAAGCTGCTAATGGAAGTCTACTGACCACGGAATCGGAGCAAAATGAAAGGTGGAGCACGCACTTTGAGGATCTACTCAATAAGCCACCCGTAACAGTCGCCCAAAGTCCAATAGAACCGGTGAGAGCACGTAAATTCAATGAGTCGCTACCAACCTTGAACGAAGTCACATCAACAGTCAAACAGCTGAGCTATTGAAAGCTGACATCGAAGTCATAACAGTATTGCTGCAAATGTGGAGATTGGAGACCGTTTCAGAAGAATTTACCAACGCATTGATCATAAAACTGGCAAAAAAAGGCGATTTGACAGTCTGTAGTAATTGGCGTGGTATCACACTCTTAAACACAATCAAAAAGATTCTCTCGATCATCATCCACGACCGAATATCAAAGGTCCTAGAACCAGTGCTTCGCAACCAGCAAACTCCCCCCTCAGATCATGCATCGACAACATCAAAACACTACGAATCATCATGGAACAGTCAGTGGAATTCAACACCCCACTGTACTTGCTCTTTGTTGCGTTCGACAGTCTGGATCGAAACGTGATGTGGGGAATTTTGGCGAGCTACGGCATCCCTGCGAAAATCCTGAACTAGATAATCACGGGCTGTGGAAAATGTCGGGTCGTGCATCGTTGCAATTTAGGACGATGGCTTACTATTGATTCTGGAGTAAAACAGGGATGTGTGCTTTGCAGGAAATAGAACGCCACGAATAAAATTCAACAAAAATACGATTGCATTTATTTTGGCATTTTATGGTTTACATTTTATAAAAACTTTTACAAAAATTGCATCTCATAAACAGTTGTTTTCCACTATAATTATATTTTTTGTGATAAACTGTCATGACAATTTTATTGAGGTACGGTTGATGCGACAAGGCCTCATTGAAGAAAATATTTCAGTTCTTTTTTTAATACAACAATTTTGAATTGCACATTGGCGTCGGTGTCAGTTATTTAGAAAATTATCCAAATCTTCGGTGTCTCGATTATCCAAAGAAATTTCTTCCAATGACAATTCTGGACGGGATGTAATGCCTTCCACTTCTAAAACGAAACATAAATTGTCAATCTTAATTTGCCATGGAAAAATTTAGCGTAAATTTTCCAATGTCGTGTTTGTCAACGGTATCAACAGAATTAAAGTAAGTAGATTTTCTTATAAAATCAATTTTTCTTCATAAACTTACAATGAATATGATGGAACGTGAATAATTTTAAATTGGATTGTAGTTATGGTCAATGAGAACATTCTTTTATCGCCTTAATCTCTTGTCACCTCGATAGAAATGACTTCACTCAATTGAAGTAACAGAATACAATCGGGAAATGAATTTGTGTCTTTCAAATGATTCCACACGTATCCGCGTGTGAAACAATATTAAGAGCGATATAGCGAAAACTTCAGGTGATTTCAAATAGTTTCCATACATGCCATTTCCCAATCAAGCGATCTATGGCTAATTTGATTCTCCTTCGAAAATGAGCAGACACGTGTCTTTCAGTTTTTTTAAAAAATTTTTCGTTTTCGAGTATTATGTGTCGAAAGTGGTATACTACAAGGGGGTCTGAAAACTGATTTCAATTATTTCTCAGAAAATAGTTGATGAAAAGTGCTGCTGTGTACGAATATGAATTATAGTATCATGCTCGGAGCGGTAGCGGAGAGCGTGATGCAGTCCCCACACCCAAAAAAAAACGTCCACAAACCCAAAAACCTCCATACAACAACCTTTGGGACAAGACACGATGTATAGGCGAAGTTTTGAGTTTTTTCCCCTCGCCCCCCTTCCCCTCCAAATTATTTTTAAAGAAAACTACGTCGCAGCAGCTTTCCAACAAGCCCTCACTCATCAAAATCGGTTGAAAATTGGCTGAGATGTGGAGGTTTGAAGATAGTACTTTCCATACATCTTACCAAAATCCATTGTTCTCATTATTATGAAAACTTTTTTCCTGATCTGTCGGTTTCTATATATCTATGTTCTATCTATCTATGTTCTATTAATAATTTTCGATCTCGAGAACTACACAGCCGATTTTCAGGGAACGTCAGTCTCGGCCTAAAATGAAAAATTTCATCGGCCGCTTTTCCGGGAAAACTCTGGAAAAGTCGGAAAGTGTGGAAAAGTGGTCAATTTTCATGGTTTTTCACGTAGTGCTCGGAGTTTTCGAATTTTAGCTCCGGAGTGACAATACCTAGAGAGTTGGTTTGTTCCGAGCGATTATAGAGTTTGATCAGGAGAATTTTTTTGGGATCATAAGAAAATGGCTGCCGGGTGTTAAAAAGGCGCCATTTTGAATTTTCCTAAGCAATCAATTACGTTTTTTTGTGTTTTCAAATTTTAGCTCCGGAGTTACAATACCTAGAGAGTTGGTATGTTCCGAGCGATTATAGAGTTTGATCAGGAGAATTTTTTGGGACCATAAGAAAATGGCTGCCAACTGTCAAAGTGACGCCATCTTGGAATTTTTGCCATCTTCTGAATTAGAATAGCTAGAGAGTTGGTTCCTTCGGGAAAGTTCGATAGATGACTTGGGCATCATTTTGATGAATAGAAAGCGGGGTCGCCGAGGCGCGGAAGTTGGCCAAAATTGAGGCGAAAGTTTTCGCCAAAAAATTTTTTTCGTCGGAATCGATAGAATTGACTTGCGCATTATTTTGATGAATAGAAAGTGGGGTCGCCGAGGTGCGGAAGTTGGCCAAAATTGAGGCGAAAGTTTTCGCCAAAAAATTTTTTTCGTCGGAATCGATAGATATTGACTTGCGCATCATTTTGATGAATAGAAAGTGGGGTCGCCGAGGCGCCGAAGTTGGCCAAAATTGAGGCGAAAGTTTTTGCCAAAAATTTTTTTCGTCGGAATCGATAGATATTGACTTGCGCATCATTTTGATGAATAGAAAGTGGGGTCGCCGAGGCGCCGAAGTTGGCCAAAA
>WJQU01002485.1:0-13075 GCA_029228625.1 Pseudolycoriella hygida | reverse complement strand
CAGACCCAACGACGAAATAAGTTTTCTGTACTTTCAGTTTTTACGCTGCAAAAATTTAACATTCGTGTCTTTTTGCGAAGATTGTTTTGAGTTTTAAATTTTTGCGTGTGAAAACTGAAAGTGTTGAAAAATTATTACGCTGGTGGGTCTGGCATTTGTGACGCGATTTTTTGAACACAGGGTAATGTTGTCGTCAAGGAAATGTATGCGTATTTTCAGCGCAAGCGTCACCTCCACTGATATCATTAATTTTGGAAGTAGACATTAGGGAATGCGTCACACTTTACCTTTTAAAAGGTTTTTGTTGGTATGAATTCCCTAGGAACTAACAAAATGCCTCCTCGTTACATTTTGTATTATATTATTGTTCATGAAACAGTACTATCGTCTAGTGATATAATAATATCGTCCATGCGACAATAATATCGTCTATGAGACAATAATATCGTCCACTGATGCAATAATATCGTCCATGAGACAATAATATCATCTAGTGATACAATATTATCGTCCATGAGACAATAATACACTGGGGAATTTTGCACATCCCCGTTCATTGTTGACAGCGGCACCAGCTTCGGCTGTTATTGGTGAAAATATCAGCATTTTCCATCAACTACTTTCTGAAAAATAATTCAAATTCAGTTTTCAGACCCCCTTGTAGTATACTACTTTCGGCACATAATACTCGAAAACGAAATTTTTTTCAAAAAAACTGAAAGACATGTATCTGCTCATTTTCGAAGGAGAATCGAATGAGCCATAGATCGCTTGATTCGAAAATGGCATGTATGGAAACCACCTGAAGATTTCGCGATATCACTCTTAAGAACACATCGCAAAAATGTGAGCTGTGAAAATTGCGTTGTTTTGTCAGAGTAGTATTCTGCGACGAAAGCGAATTAGGGCTCATCATCTGTGCGAAAATGGTATAAGGCAAAAATAGAGGAATTTATCAAGAGCACGTCGCAAAAACGTGAACTGTCGAATTTGCGATGTTTTTCTAAGAATGAAATCCTGCGTAAATCACAAATTATTCAAAATTATAGCTCATATAATGTAAAAGGTAACAAGTTTAAGTATAAAGTTGAAAATTTGTTCGGAAATAACATCGCAAATGATTATGGAATGCGATGATTTTTCAGAGCAACTATCGAGCTTCATACTCAAACTTTTTTAATTCTGATTCATCTATTATTCGTGTAATGGCTTTCCTCACAGTACATGAGCTATAATTTTTATTAAATCGTTATTTACGCTGGATTCTATTATAGAAAACATCGCAAATTTGTTTTTTAACATTTTTTGCAACGTGCTCTTAAGAATTATTCATTCAGAAGGTGAAAAGTTGATCCGAAGAAGCATCGCATTCCAAATTAGTATGCGATGTTCTTTTAGAGCAATTTTACACCTTCGTTCTTAACCATACTAAATTCTGATTCATTTATTATTTGTCGGATTATTATTTTACTATAGTAGATGACGCATAATGTAATTATTTGTTATCTCTGCCGAATCGTCACAACCTTATCGGCTCATAGTAGGCTCTTGTTACATCGTGAAGAGTCAAAAGAGCAAATCGTCATACAGTGTTAGACTACCTTTTGACTCTTCCCGACGGAGTTGTTGAGCCTCAACCACCTTTGCCCTTCGAATGCATCTTTTTTTATGTATTCAGAGTATATGATGCACTTTCAAGGAGGAGATTATCTTTAGTTCTTGATATCGACGTTACGAGGACAATAGGTGTCGCTCTTTTAGTTGAGAATGATCTATTTTTTTAAATTCATCAGTTTGCGTCGGACCTTGATGAGTCCATGAAACACAAATCTAGCGATCCTTTGTTTCGTTACCCGTTCATCATGTAAATCTTGAAAACCTCCCTGTCCCGGTTAGGAACCAGAGTGGCCGGTCCCATGTTGGTCACTGTTGCGAGTTGGACCACATGACTTGCTAGAATGCTAAGCTTCAATGAGGAGGACTTCGGACATTCACATATAATATGAACGCCCGTCTCCCCAACGAGGCGGCAGGTGCAATTGGGATCATTACGGCCAGATGCTTGCTAGCCAGACACCCAGCGATCGCACCCACCACCCTCCTGATGCGTCCCCTGTCCATGTTTAGCAATTCTCGAACCCATTTCCCATAGGGCGCCGGGAAGAAACGACTCGTGTGCATTCCTCCATCGTAGGCATACCAATAGTTAGCGAATGACGACCTCACCCAACTCTTCACCGCTTGAATACACGCCGAGTGTGGTATGGGTATAAGAGAATCTGGCCCGCAACGTGATGTCGACGAGCCCTTCCTCGCCAGCTCATCTGCTCTCTAGTTACCCTCCACGCCAGAGTGTCCGGGAACCCAGACACTCAGTCTCAGTCCCATCTGGTTTAGGGCTTCCTTCAACTCTTTTAATAGCTTGGATGTGAGGACTGACGACATGAGGGCCTTAATCATCGCTTCACTGTCAGAGCAGATTGTAAAATTTTCTCCACATGCCTCTGCCGAGACTGCCTCCACCGCTCCCATCAGTGCAGCGAATGTCTCAGCCTTAAAGTTATCGGCGAATCTCCCTAGGTCCACCAACGGTTCAATAGAGAATACTCCGGCTCCCGCGCCCTCGGCAGTTTGAGAAACATCCTTAAGCTTACAGTTCCTTCATCTGGTAGGCAGTATGGCCAGCTTTCCAGTCATTCCAACCTGCTGGGTACAAAGACTTCAAAGCGTTTCACGAAGTTTGTCTCCGGTTTCATTCGGTCCCTGGGCATCGGAAAGACATCGTCAGTGATAACCTTCTTGATTTTTCCGTGTCCCGAAATGAAGTTCGGAGTCCAAAGATCGGCCACGTAGATCGGCCGTAAATTAATCAGCGTCTCAATAGTCGCCGTAGCTGCCGATTTCATAGCTCCAGTAATACAGATGCCTTTGAATCTCGTTCAGCTCTTTGATCGCGCTCTTTATCTCGAGCCTTACTCACCACACCACGCAGCTGTGGCTCATCACAGGCCTGATGACCGCTTCATACATCCACAGTATGCCACTGGTCGGCAGGGCCCAGTTTCGTCCAAACGAGTTCCTGCATATCCAGAAGGCTCCTAAAGCCTTCCATACCTTGTCCGTGACGTGCTCGATCCATTTTAACTTGGAATCGAGAATGACTCCCAGATATTTCACCCTCGCTCCGGGAACAATGTCTTTATTGAACAGCCTTAGTTTCCCTACAAGTTCATGACCCAACGTTCTTCTGCTAAAGAGAACTATGTCCGTCTTGTCCAGGTTTATTGGTCTATGGATAGATGTCAAATAAAAATCAGCGCCATCTTTCAGTTGTTTTTTGTTTGTCGATTCGAAAAAGTTGTCATTAGTTTGAGCAATGCAATGAACTGTCACCGTTTTGGTCCCAAGTCAATATTGACAATGGTCATGACATTTGCTCATAAATTCACGATGTTACCCACTTTATTCATCCAATATTCATCATTCACCAAAAAATCGGTGTAAATATGGCGCAAATTTTTTTAGTGACAGTCGCGCTCAAAGAAAGTTTTTTTTATCTTTCATGTCACTTAAAAGAACGACATCTGGTTAGAGTCCAAAAAGTTTTCTTACATTATCCGAAGAAATCATACGACAGAAGCATTCGTTCGCCTGCTTGTATGTACAACGACTTATTGAAATCCCTTGATACTGGCACCTAGAAACTATAATAATTTTCCCAATGCGAATAGAAATATCAGGATCCCTATTTTTAATCTACGAGATATGAATTTTTCTGGAAATCATTCGTCATACATAAGTAAAAATTGAATTCTCGGGTCACAAATTTTCGCGAATTTATCTTTATCTTTGATGAGAACTCGCGATAAGCATGGGAAGTTTTGCGAAATTATTTATTTGATTCACATGACAAATTCTGCAAGCTTTTCAATTGAGATCTATGTGAAGGGATCATCATCTTGGACGCGATGCGAATCGCATCGCGTAAGGTTTGTGTGAAAGCTCAACTTGTCAAAAAAAATTATTTTTATCAAGTTGAGCTTTCAGATAAACCTTACGCGATGCGATGAATGAGCCCTTAAAAATATAAACTTTTTGTCTTACTTGGTATTTTTCCCAATGTTTTATAATCTTTAAGATCATTCTGAAAGGCATCTTGAAACACAGCCTGTCGTTCCTTCTGAATTTCTCCAAGTTTCTTCTCAAAATCCTGTACATTGTTTATGTGCACATCCAACAGTTTCTGTCGGACTTTTTCCAGTTCAACTAAAACAGTAATTTGTTAAGTAGAACAATGAGATATAAGTCAACGAACCGAAACCAATTACCCAATTTCTTATCTTTGTACACTGCCATTTCTCGGTGATGTTTACGCTTATCTGCTTCTAACTTTAATCTGTCTTGCATGTCTTCTAACTCCACCAACTCCTTCTCTACGTTTTTACAATTTTTTCCTAATTCCACTGCCAATTCTGAACAGAGTCTCAGTGTTTGACTGACAGTTGGTAAAGATGTTAACATTATATTGAAGTCATTCACTTCCGTTAACACTCGAGTTGCCGTATCTTTAATGTTTGTTATATTTTCATCTATTTCTTCAGCCCTAGCTGCATTGTCATCATTCATCTGGTGGATTTCTTTCCATTGATTTTCACGGGATTCTAAATATTTACAACCTGCTTCAAAGTTTATATTGATGAATGGATTGGACAGTGGAGAAGTGTCTAACGATTGTCGTGTTGAACTCTCATTTGATGATGACGTTCGTATATACGATATCGATAAATTTTCACGACCCTCTTGTATCACGGAATTTAATTTCTTTCGAAAATCACCGAACATAATTTTATTTATATGTTTACTAACAACATGTATTTATGTAAATTTTTTGCACTTGATTATTTTGACGTTTTACTTTTGTGTCACATGATCACTTTCTCCGGTTTACATCGTTGCGTATGTGTCGCCACCTGGTGAGGAGCAATGATTTCTTTTTCCGAATGTAGATGGCAGCTGACGTTTATTTTATAACTTTGGTTTTAGTTATGTTGCGACGGTTGGAATCTTCTAATTAACCGGAGGCACGTCTACTGCGGTTATTCGTCGCATTATTGCGAGAATAATTGTCGTAGAAGTGGAAGTTCTGATAAATTCACAATAAGAACACGTCGCAAAAATGTGAGCTGTCAAATTTGCGGTGTTTTTAGTACAGAATTCTACGTAAATAACAAATTATTTAGTACTGTCTGTGATAGCATGACTCTTAAACGAATAATAGATGAATCATAATTTCAAAAAAATTGAGTATAAACGTCGCATGAAAAATCACCGCAATCCAAGATGTTTCAGGGGAAATTTATACATTCACTTTTTTAGTTTTGACTCATCTATTAATTGTGTAAGAGTCATCCTGTCACAGTTACATAAGCTATAATTTTGAACATGTTGTTATTACCGCAGTATTCTGTTCTAAAAAAACATCGCCAGTTCACATTCTTTCGTTAAGCGATTGTTGGCCGCGATGCGGATCGCATCGCTTTACATTTTTTGTTTTTATAAAGTTAACTTTTCATACAAACCTTACGGGATGCGGTTCGCATCGGACCCAATTAATCATCGCTTTAAATACGGCGAGAAAGTAGCGTTTTTTGACGTTTTGTATGATGACAACCTTTTTAGTAGGTAGCGATAACTACTTTGTTTTCACCCTTCGTCTCCGTCCATTCGTCTGTATACCACTCACCCGGCAATCACCGTTGATTCACCGGGGATCACCGATAATTCACCTTTGAATCACCGATGATTCATCTGTGATTCATTGTTGAATCATCTGTGATTCATTGGTGAATCATCTGTGATTCATTGGTGAATCATCTGTGATTCATTGGTGAATTATCTGTGATTCATTGGTGAATTATCTGTGATTCATTGGTGATCATCTGTGATTCATTGGTGAATTATCTGTGATTCATTGGTGAATTATCTGTGATTCATTGGTGAATCATCTGTGATTCATTGGTGAATTATCTGTGATTCATTGGTGAATTATCTGTGATTCATTGGTGAATCATCTGTGATTCATTGGTGAATCATCTGTGATTCATTGACGAATCATCTGTGATTCATTGGTGAATTATCTGTGATTCATTGGTGAATCATCTGTGATTCATTGGTGAATCATCTGTGATTCATTGGTGAATCATCTGTGATTCATTGGTGAATCATCTGTGATTCATTGGTGAATCATCTGTGATTCATTGGTGAATCATCGGCAATTCCACGGTTAATTATCAGAGATTTCACGGTGAATCATCGGTGATTCCTCGGTGAATCATCAATAATTCCACGTTGGATCATCAAAGATTCCACGGTGAATCTTCGATAATTCCACTGTGAACTATCGGTGATTCCACGGTGAATCATCGGTGATTTCACGATGAATCATCGGTGATTCCACGACGAATCATCGGTGACTCCACGATGAATCATCGGTGATTAAACGATGTGTTATCGGTGATTCCACGGTGAAATATCGGTGATTCACCAACGAATTACCGATGATTTAGGTCCAAACTTAACTTCTTTGACTACACTGACTATACTGCTACTTTCCTATACCCATAACAACAGTTTATTTTAAATAGAAATCGATGTCTCTGTTTCGTGGATAGAAACGGTAAGTCACACCTCGTTTCCACATGAAAATCCTCGAAGGACCCTCGCCTTCGGGGAAAAAACGAAATTCTAACACGAGCGAATTGCGGCATTCTTCACTTTTCTCTATTTTCTCCTCTCGGAAAACGAACAACTTTTCCGTGTTCCAATGTACATTTTACATTATTCTAATAATTTTCGTCCTTTAGTTCTCTCGCGGGTATATTTTGTGCAGCCAGACTCGGTGTAAAATTTTCCATTTGCATAGAATTTTCTGATAAGTCGAAACGCACGATAAATTCTTAACTTTTGATTGTCATTGTTCTGTTCTGTTGTCCGCAGAGTATAGTTATTCTGATTTTCATTGTTAAGAAAATAATGGCCGGAGATTGGCGTGTATAAAGAGAATTAGAAATTTTTTAATGTTAGATTTCGTAACATAAATTTCGTGACAATAAAATAAATCAAAATGCGACATTGTGTAAACAACTATAATCTTTTGACCTTCACTATCTCAAATACGTTATAAAGTCAATTTCACCATCTCTCAAGCTGCAACCTATCGATTACTAAAATAATTCCGTTTCTTTGCTGAAATATTCACAGACCATATATTTTATGGAGAGTCTTATACCGGCGGTGTTACATTTATATAGTCATGGTCACCGAAAAATATTCGGACCTGTCTAATATTATGTCCTCAATTTGTCCTTTGCGTCCTTTCAAGAAAAAAAAATTTCCGCCCGCGAAGGCGATTAGCCAGCCCTATGGGGGAGAGACTATCCGCCCACGCGGTGTCCCTCTTCTGCTTCCTGCTTCAGAAGTCTCAACATTACCTCGGCATGAACGCCTAATACTATCTCTGGCCCCACAAAACTCGTTCCGCTCCCAATTCTCGCCAATTCATCCGCTCTTTCATTTCATAGGATGCCTGAGTGGCCCGGAACCCATACCAGGGACAACTGATTGTTCTCTGATAAGGTTTCCATGCCTTCTCTTGTCTCTAGGATTGATTTTGCTGAGAATTTGTGAGATGATATCGCTTTTATCGTCGATTCGCTATCTGCGCAGAAAACTAACATTTTTCCTGTCACTTGCTGATCTATCAGCGCGTGGCAAGTCCTGATTGAAAGACAGTCGCAGAAATTCCCAGCGGAATCGAAAGTTCCAATTCTTCGCAGTATATTCCTGCTCCCGTACCTTCATTCGTTTTAGATCCGTCTGTGAATACCGTTATGTCCCCCCTTGTCGGTGGAGCTCCATTTTCCCACTCCACCCTCTCGGGTATCACCGTGTCAAAACCTTTGTCAAACCGGAAGGTGGTTTCCATGTGGTCACTCGGCATTTCCATTTCCCTAAATCTTTCGATCAGGTCAACTAAAATGCTCGCATGTCCCTCATTTCTACCTGCCGCTATCCTGTGTCCACTCCTGTACAATCTCGCTACTGTCATGCTGGCTTGCTGTTTGACGAACAAACCAATGGGACACAGCGATAATAAAATCTCTAACGCCGCCGTTGCGTCGGTGTCGACGTCATTACTCCTGTCTTCTATGTGAGGATTCCATGTCAACTTCTCATCTAATATGACTCCAAGATATTTTATCTTACTAGCTGAGTTCCGAAATGCTTTGGCATTCTCATAGTCAAGGCTACTTTCTTGTTCTTAGGCTTGAATAGTACGAGTCCGGTTTTTCCTGCATTCACAGAAAGTCCCGTTTTTCCACACCATTTTTCGACGATTCTAAAGATTCTTTGCATGAGTTCGCTAATCACTTCTTCGAATGCCCCCGGAATCAGTATTGCAATGTCGTCTGCATAGCCTACTGCAATGCAACCTCCGTTATTCAATTTAGTCCGGAGATGATCATCTACAGGATAGGCGGTAATACACCTCCTTGTGGGCATCCTCTGTCTACTAATCCCTTTCTAATAACTCCCATCAGATTAACAGTCAGTAATCTGTTACCCAGAATCGCCATAATCCAAGGGACACCAAAAAACTTGGATTAAACTACAAAATTGCAGACAATCCAAAGAGATATTGGAGGGATGCAAGTGGCGAACCACCAAATATCTTTTGAGCTTGAAAAGGAAATACTTGAGACTGTTAGTCGGAGTGCTAACCGGACACATTAACCTGAGATATCATCTGAATAAGATGGGACTCAACGATGACCCCTGCTGCAGAAGGTGCGGCAACGTACCGGAAGCAGCAAAACATTTCCTATGCCACTGCATGGCATTATCTAGTCTCAGAACAAAACATCTAGGAGATTTCTATATATATCGCCCGCGCGGACGATTAGCCAGTCCTATGGGCCAGTCAGTGGGTAACGATTTTACCATCGAAAACCAAAAAAAATACTTTTTTATATGTTGTTGGTGATGGTCTGAATCGTGGAGAAAACTTGGTCCGGTGTGTGATATTGTTCTGAAATAATGTAGTTTTGGGTCAAAAATGGGTAAAAATTGGAAATGTTCCAAAAGTTACTTACGGAGTAGTTGCAGAGTTTTGGTCGGGGAAGAAAAGTCTTAGAGTTCTGGATTGCCAACAACTTTGTAAAAGAAAATTTTTTCATCCGACTTCATCCGAAGGAGCTAGACAGCGTAAACAGCTAAAATTTCGGTGATTGCTCACTTTTTTGTTAGGAAACTTTGACTGTTAGACAAAGTAGATTTGATTTATGACCGTCAATAGTTAGCGGAGGTCCAGGGCAACCAAACTGGTTAACAATGTTGATCGATAAAATTCCATACTCCTAAGGTATAGGGCATTTTTCGATGATTCAGCCCAGAACGGGAGCACTTTTCCAGCTAAATCTGGGTCAGTAGTGGTCGTAATGGAAGCAGTAAGGTGTCAAACGAAAAGCATTTACCTAACAAAGAAAATGACAACTGACTTGGGAAAATCGGTTGCGTGGTTCAGCTGCGAGACTCAGTCAAAATGGTCAAAAAAGCTACGCTGCCCGAAAAATAATCAAATACAAGAGGAAATTTCGAAAAAAACATCAAATTCCTTTACTGCTAAAAAGAAGGCGTTGCTAACACTCCCCTATCCAATCTAATGGCGCTGCCAGCGGAGGTGAGTTTAATCAACTTCCCATTCGTCCGCGTGATAATTCTCCGGGTGATAATTCCCAAAAATTTTACTCTGGGCGATAATTCTCCGATGGATAATATACGTGGTCGACCAACAACCATTATCTCAAAAGTCCTTACTGCTAAAAAGAAGACGCTGCTAACACTCCCCTATCCAATGGGAATGAACGATTCGAGCTCTTCAAAATTAGTTTGTTAATTATTTAAGTCAGTCCTGTGGGGACTGGCTATCCGCCCGCGAAAATGATGACTTTAGAAGAAATATATATAATCTTCGCGCAGCGCTGGCTAATAGGGCTGACTAATCGCCCGCGTGGGCGGATAGTCTCTTCCCCATAGGGCTGGCTAATCGCCTGCGCGGGCGAATAGCATCAGCCTTTAAAAAATTGATAAAAAGGTTCATTCTAATCGTTCGGTTCTTAAATTTTCGGTTTAGCTCTATCTGTAAAAGTAGTCAATGCTCACTGTTCGATTGGGTTCGGAAGTCGTATTTGAATCCGTAAAAAATCCTTACCTACGCCACTGGTATCGAAGCTCAATCGCTTTGTACCCATCAGTCACGATTATAGGGATTATATGCTTCTCAAGAGGAGCTTGTGTTCGAAAATTCCGGGTGAATGACCCAGAGATAATCCAATTTAATTAAATCAATCAATCATTTTGGGCGTGTGATGTCATTGTATTATGCTACGACAAGAAATATGTACTCATTTCTATAATAAACGCAAACAAGTAGTCCAGCGTTTAAAGTTTGATAACAAAGTTACTATTTTCCCATCAATTACATTGCAATCAAATTAGAGCTAGTGTGTTTCAACATACTAATATGTCTATATCTTGAAACGCAATAGAAATACACAAATATTAAGTTCTACCCAAATCTATAATATTCAAAGAGTGACAAAAGTAGTACGTGTGTCCGAGGGGGAAAGTACTCTCACAAACGTCGGGCCACGACTTGATTTTCTGAGACTTTTCGTAATTTCTTTTTACTTTACAGGGATATCTCAGGATTATCATGATTTGATGACTTTTTCTTGATTTTCTGTGACTTTTCACATATTTCGTTACAAGATTTTACATTACTCTTCGAGATTTTCAGTGACTTTTTGTGGTTTTCTGTGACTTTCTGTGACTTTTTGTGATTTTCTGTTACCTTTTGTGATTTTCTGACATTTGGACGTCTTTCCAGAACTTTCGTACAATGACTTTTTGTTAAAGTCATGTACCTACTTGATGTGATTTTTCGTGATTTTTTGACTTTGGGACTTTCCGGATTGCTTTGTGTGTTTGCAGTTGACTTTGTGACTTTCGGGATCTGATGTGATTTATTTCTGCTGTGAGCCACGACTTCTCGAAGCTGTGTTTCCCCCCGCATGTGTCCACGAAGTAACTTTTATACATGACGCACGTATTATATACGTGTCAAAAGTAAATCATTCCAATCTTACTTGTCCGCAATTCGACGTATAGTGAAATTTGTTAATTTCGTTGCGTGCCTAACATTCTGTTTCCACAGATATATATTTGTACATGGTATACACAACTCTTGCACTTGATGACTAACATGGCAATGTCGAAAGATGAAAACAAATCAAGTGTGACATTGAAAAATACACCAGAGGTAAAAATACTAAACAGAGGCGATCTTTTGGGTGCAATAAACTGTCTTTTCCCGGAATTACAGTTAAAAAGTAATCGTAAGTTCTGCTTTTATTTTACTCGAGTCAATGAACTATGATTTTATCATTTCTATTCAGACATAAAGATAAAAGAAAATTTTTCACTATTTAGTCGTAAGTATAAGTTTGTATGTCGATAAAAACAACTTGAACTTTGACTATGACTGTATTATGCCTAGATTCTCCACAAGAACTAAAAAAAATATTTGAATCGGGAAGAAAATATCGTACGAAAATCGTGAACAATTTGAAGAGTCATTCCATATATTCGCTGCGTACTGACTGTAACCGAACCAATTTCAAACATAACACCAACACACTGGGGAGTCCATTAACAAAAAACATGACTTCAAAAACCAGGAAAAATAAAGGTAGATTTGTTTTTTGCTCATCGCTTTTCTGTTACGAGTTGATTCAAAGACTGTAAAAAGTTTGTAAAAACTAAAGTTAAAATCAAACTTCGGCGAATTTACTCTCTTTTGTATGAAATCGATTAACATTATTTTACAATTACTACTCTGCGTGCAGCAACACATAAATATCACATCTACAGAGTATTGAACGAACATGAACTCAGTTGGTGAGTGATGACTTGAACAAAAATAATTTTCCACTTGTATGTATACGTTCTTTTTTTTCGTAAAACAATTTTGTTAGGGATAACGTGCAAGTGTCTTTCCTGCATGCTACAAAATGTGTTTGAGGGAGTGGCTACATATCTACCGTTATACGAAAAAAAAACTTAGAGAAAATCAGCGAAGATTTTCAACGAATTTCGCCGAAAGAAATCAAATTAGCTACAAAATTAAACCAAGCAATCGCCGAGAATCTTTTGTGTAATTTTTTCGCTAATTTGATTTTTTTCGGCGAATCTCGTTCAAAATCTTCGCTCATTTTCTCTAAGTTTTTTTCCTTATGACGCACAGAGGGTGAATCTGAAATCTCCATGTTCAAAAATTGATATCTTCGGTTCTAGACTACGTTTCTTATCTAACTTTTTTTTAAATCTTGAAGAAATATCACAGCTAGAGGAGAAATTTATTTGTTACAAACCATTTATGTGGAACTTTCTGAAAAATGAGAGCACTGGGTGACGAATTTTCAATAGGAAATTGCATTCGGCGAAATTCTGTAAAATCACTTTCGCAGAATTCGTCAGGAACGTTTCGAAAATGTTTCTCGTTCTAATTTATTATGGTTTTAACTCATTTCAGCTACAGTATTTAAAAAAATGATTTTGTAATGTGACCTTAATCTGATGATACAGATTTCATTAGGGGCTGTCCCTAAATTACGTTATACTTTTTTGCCACTTACCCCCCCCTCCCCTCGTTGTCACACACTGTAACAATCACTCGACCCTCCCCCCTTCCTGTTACGTAACAAAATTGAGGAATTTATTTTGTAACAAAAACAAGCAAATCTTAGGACATGAAAGTGTTTGTCAGTTGTAAAAGTGTTTGTTAGGTAACGGACTTGCGTCACATTTCCCTTTTAAAAAGGGTTTTTGTTATGACTTCCTCTACATCGTATCAAAAGTTTTTTTTGAGCCGCCGCCGCCGCCAAACCGAAGCGCAGCGGCTACTGCTTCCATGGGCGAAAATTATGTCCACAACTTCCTCTACAACGTATCAAAA